>CAUYTI010105265.1:0-20560 GCA_963575145.1 Galago senegalensis | reverse complement strand
CAGAACATCCTCCCAGGACATCCTCCCAGGACATCCTCCCCAGGACATCCTCCTAAGACATCCTCCCAGGACATCCTCCCCAGAACATTCTCCCCAGCACATCCTCCCAGGTCATCCTCCCAGGACATCCTCCCAGGACATCCTCCCAGGTCATCCTCCCAGGTCATTCTCCCCAGGACATCCTCCCAGGACATCCTCCCAGAACATCCTCCCAGGTCATCCTCCCCAGCACATCCTCCCAGGACATCCTCCCAGGACATCCTCCCAGCACATCCTCCCAGCACATCCTCCCCAGGACATCCTCCCAGGACATCCTCCCAGGACATCCTCCCCAGGACATCCTCCCAGGTCATCCTCCCAGGACATCCTCCCAGCACATCCTCCCCAGGACATCCTCCCAGGACATCCTCCCAGGACATCCTCCCAGGACATCCTCCCAGCACATCCTCCCCAGGACATCCTCCCAGGACATCCTCCCAGGACATCCTCCCCAGGACATCCTCCCAGGTCATTCTCCCCAGGACATCCTCCCAGGACATCCTCCCAGGTCATTCTCCCCAGGACATCCTTCCAGGACATTCTCCCCAGCACTTCCTTCCCACAACCAAGAAGTGCCAGTAGTGTGAAGGCTGAGAACCCTGACTTAGACTTTTAGACAAATCCTCAGCCTGCATCTTCTAGAATAAGCAGGAGAAGGGATTAGTGGGAAAGATCATTCTTCTTTTGTTGTTGTTTTCTGTTGGTTTGTTTTTGAAACCAGGCTCTGAGTTTGACAAGAGAGTTTCTTTCCCTTTCACTCTGGAAGCCTCCCCTGGCTCCACCTCTGCCGCTCAGTGGAACTGACCACTCCTGGGGATCTTCTCCCAGCATTGTCCAGATCATCATCTGTGACACATCAGCCCCATCCTCCTGGGTGGTGACAGGAGGATGCAGGAGGGAGTCCCCCTCCTTTCTTTGCCAAGAGTCCTCTCCTTCTGGGATGTCTGCTTCTAAGAGAGCCTTTCCTTTGGCAGGTGGGGACCAGCTGGTTACTAGTCTCTTTCCGCAGGAGGCACTTCCTCCCTAAATCCCCAATTTTTCCACCTGAAAGAGAACTTTGAAATCACTTTGTCTCCCCCCACTCCTTTGAGATCTCCACCTTTTAAAAAGGAAAATGAAGCTCAAGGTCCCTTGGTAGCAACAAAAGTAGAACCAAGTCTCTTAACTCCCTCGTCAGGGATCTTTCCAAGGTCCCCCCTGCCCGGGGTTCCCTAAACCCCTGGCACTGACTGGCTCTGTGTGTAGTTGTCCAGACTTGCCCACAGGTTAATGAGCTGGAGCGGCCCAGACCAAGCCATTTCACTGGGATTGTATTTCTCCACACAGGTAGTGGCACTAGGATGCCAGGGAATAATGTGTCTGAATGACCTAAACAGGAAGTTCATCTGGCAGGGGCAGCTCGGGATGCCTGGGGCGCCAGGCTGCATGCCTGCACCAGCGATAGAGCCCATCCTGTCATAAGAACTAGCAACAATTCTACCTGCAGGAAATACGACTTTATTACAGTGGCTGTCCGATCACAGCCCAGAGGAAACATACCACCAACAACGTGCCCCCCCCCAAAAAAAGCCTCCACATCAAGCCAAGCAGATCAACCCTTTTCAAGTCCCCCTTTCATATGTATTTTCTTTTGTTCGCTCCCTTTGTCATCCGCTGGTACTTGCTAGCAGACAAGTGGTAATTGCTGCCAGAGGCTTAAGGAAATTTATGCGAAAAGAACTAAACATGGAGAAAAATGGAACCCATTAACTGTCTTTCTGTGTGTTGGGGAAACCATAGCAAACAGGGGCCGTACGAAGAGACACTTTGGTCCACATCATAGCAGCTCAGTCTTTATTTTACTTTATTTTATTTGTGATGGATGCACGGTGTTCAGGAGCGCTCAGTGTAAGGGGAGGAGGTGCCCACGGCACCAGTACGTCTGCTGTATCTGTGGCTCCCATGCTCCCTGCCAAACCTTCCCAGTCTCAAAACTGGTCCCCAAACCTCAGTGCACCTGATTTGTGCACCTGAAGAGAGCAGCAATGGAGGCGTGATGGACAGTTAGACTATGTACAAGCTTCAGTAAGGCAAGAACTACCTTTTTTAGGATGTGGGGTCTTTTTTCCCAAGAAACAACATACTTTTAGCACATCAGAACTCAAAAAATACTTTGCATACCTCCTGCCATTGCTTTGCAGTTAATCACCCGGGACTATACCTACATCTTCTTGTTTCCTGCCCCCCCCCCCCGTCTTGCCTCTGTCCAGTCCACACTGCTGCAAAAGTGAGTTTCCTAAAATGCAAATCAGGCCAGCTCCCTCCTAGGACTAAAGTTCTTCTTGGCTCCTGGTTGCCTTCAAGACAGAATCTAAACTCTTTCATGCCATGGGAAGTTCTTTCATGCCTGAGTCCTGCTTGCTTCCCCAGACTGTTGACCTTTAACCAGCCTCAGAAGCAGCTCTCCTTTCTTCAACTGGTTAACTCTTCCTAATCTTCACCTTCACCTTCCAAGGCCACCCCACCCCCACCCATGCATCCATTCCTGAGTCTTGGAGGCAGATAGCCTGATTTGTAGGAAAACAGACCTACGCTTGGATCCTAGTTTGGTCATTTACTGACCATGACCTCGAGCCAGTCACATGGTGTCTCTGATTCCTCAGTCTCCTCCACTGTAAAATGGGAATGAGAATGGTCTGTACTTCTTAGGACCTTTGCAAGGATCAGTGACCACCATAGTATAGTGCAGTCCCAGGTGGTGTCTGCTCCTGGCCTAGGATCTGGCCCCGAGTCAGCCCTGGGCACATGTGAAAATGAGTGCACTAAGGAATGAGCACACTCACTCACTGGTGCAAGCAAGTGAAGGATCCAAGTCCTACTTCAAACTTTAACAGACAGTATTGTGACGATTGGGTCAACTGAGCAGTGATGTGGCACACAGACAGTGGTGAGGACAGGGGTGCCTTCTCTCCTTCCCCTTTCTTGCCTCCACAATCTGCGGGGGTGTGGCCCAGATGCCAACTTATAGCTCTTTGTCCCCACCCAGGAACTACACACCCTCCAGGTGACCCACCCGGAGATGGCCTCCCAGATCAAGAGTCACGTAGCCTCCCTGGAGAGCATCTCCCTGGAAGATCTAGTCATGCTCCCGGCAGGCATGCCCTAGAGTAGCAGTTCTCAACCTGGGGGTCACGACCCACAGGAACCGTATTAAAGGCTCGTGGCATTAGGAAGGTTGAGAACCACTGCCCTAGAGGATGAGGTATTCTGGGCCAGTGTGGGCTGGGCATCCCCTAGAAGTAGCCAGCTGCATGCTTAGAGGTAAAGTCCATGTCTCCTTGGCTCATGCTGGGAAAATGAGAGGCCAGACTCCTAAGGTGAAGAAGACAGGCCGGGCCAAGGGGTGGACACAGTAAAAGCAGCACTTTGTCAAGGTGGTACCACGATTGGCCAGATGAAGGGCCTCAATGCCAACTCCTAAGTCCTTTGTGATGCTGGCTTTCTCTAATAATAAAGAAAAGCCACTTAGTCCACTAGAAAGAAAGAAAGAGAGAGTGAGAAAGAAAGAAAGAGAAAGAAAAAAGGAAGGAAGGAAAGGAAGGGAGGGAGGAAGGGAAGGAAGGGGGAGAGGGAGAGAGAGAAAGAAAGAAAGAAAGAAAGAAAGAAAGAAAGAAAGAAAGAAAGAAAGAAAGAAAGAAAGAAAGAAAGAGAAAGAAAGAAAGAAAGAAAGAAAGAAAGAAAGAGAAAAGAGAGAAAGAAAAGAAAGAGAGAAAGAGAGAGAGAAGGAAAGAAAGAAAGAAAGAGAAAGGGAAAAAAGAGAAGAAAAGAAAAGGAACAGAAAGGAAAGAAAGAAAAAGTTAGGTCAACTTTCTGAAACACAAATGCAGAATAGTGCAGAAATCAACTAGTAGCCTGGACCTGTCTCTTCCTAAGTGTCACTTCAGCAAAGGCACTCTTGCAGCCTCAGTTTCCTGAGCTCCAGCATCACAGCAACATCTACCTATCATATAACGTGCTTAACAATGACGGCTTTTCGGTCTGCCTTCCCTCCCCCCATTTTCCTATTTAGCCTGGCTGAGCCCCTGAGGGCTGAGTACCTTGCTGAGGAGCGCTGTGGGCCCTTGACTAGAGCCTGTCAGCCTCCCAGGCTCCTCTCTGCTCCTTCACCCGCACCGCCCAGCCGCTGCCTGGGAAGCCTCGGGAGGGGAGGGAAGCAGGAATTACTGAGCACCTGAAATGCTGACATTGTTGTTTCTGCTCCTTTATAAAATCATGAGGCAAGTCAGTGCTGCAGAATGCTGTATAAATATCCAGATAAAAAGATTAGTGAGAGGTCCCTGAGAGCATTAGAGCCTGTAAAGCTTGGCTCATTGGAAGCACAAAGGGGACCGGCCCCTGGACGCTCATCCTCTGTTGCTTTTAAGGTTCTAACGCCCCTCGTTCGCATGGAAGCAGGAGCGCCCACATCACCTTTCTCAAGCAGTGGTTCACTTTCAAGACAGCAGAGAAAGAAAAGGTAGATGACCCAAGAGGCTGGGCAGATAAGAAGACAAAGGCCTGAAGCTGAGATGTTGGCTAAAACAAACAAAATAAAGTAGAAATAAGGGGAGCTCCTCACCCCACTGGGTAGCCTGGAGGCTTGCTCCTGAGCTGGTACGTCCACTATGGGCATTGTAAACATGCCTGCTTCATGGGCTCATCTTAGCTCTGATAGAATAATCTCCTGCAAAGGCCACAGTGACTTCAGCTGCGATCAGGGGGGCTGCTCGGGTCATGTTGACCACCCTCTGTTTGGAAAGGCAAAGAGTGTAATGCAAGAGTCGGCTTCTGTAGGTTCCAACCTGCTCTCTGCAGCCTCCTGGCTGAGAGCCCCCTGCCAGTCTCTTTACCTCTCTCAGCTCCTGGCTCTCTTCTGCCAAGCAGGGACAGCGCATGCACCTTGCAAGGCACCTGGAGGGAGCCATTCCCCTGCTTGTCTCCATGTGTTTGCATTTGCGTCTCCTGCCTAGGATGCTTTTTGCACTTTCCAACAACCCCCCACTAGTGCCTGCTCCCTTTGCTCCTGGTAGCCTCTGTCCCAGGCCCCCTGCATAAAGCTGTGCCTCCCTCTCTGCTGGCCGGCATCACAGGACCTTGTCATTTGCTCCCCCACCTCTCCCTCCAGATAATCCTCAATGATAGAGACAACCTCATTCTCCCCTCTGAAAGGCAGGAGAACTCTCAAGGAATACTGGCTGATGAATTAGTGGGGAGAGCAGGCTGTGTCCTATCTCCTTCTACAAGCTGAGGGCACAGTAGCATCCCTAGATGCCATCTGGAGTAGAGGGGGAGAGTGACTGTACCCAAGGAGCAGGGTAGGGAATAGAGCGTGTTGGGCAGAAGAGAGGAAAGTGACGGTGGCTGAGAACTGTCACTGCAGGACTTACTTAGTGGATGATGACCTCACGGCAGAGAGCTGGATGCATGAGGCGGGGCTGTGTTCCCACTTGTCAGAGGAGAAAGTTGAGGCTCAGAGAGACCAGGTGAGTTTTTCCCAGATCACGTGACAATGACAGAGCCTGAAGCTGATGGAAACTTTCTCCTTTAAGGCTCCCCTTTCTGCCCCACTCGATGCCTTTGTCTCCCAGAAAAGATGCAAAGAGGCCTGGGTGGAACTTAGGGACTCTTCCCTGCTGCTTTGGGAAGGCTGTCCTGGGTGAACTAGAATAAGAACTTGCTGAGATCCTTGGACACTGAAATGACATTTCCAGAGAAAGGAGATGACGTTGGTGGGCTTGAAAAATTGTGCTTTCCTGGTCCTCTGCCTCTGCCTTCGAGGATCAGGTCCCAGGAAAGAAACCATGCCTCCAGGAGTGACCACTAGGAACCCTAACTGCTCACAGGTGTGGGCTGGGAAAGAAACAGCACTGTTTGTGTGGGTGGGTGTGCAAGTGTTTGACAGCAAACATTCCACTTTGAAGAGAGTCAGATTGGAAATGTCAGTTAAGCTGACTGAAAAATAGTCGTTATGGTGGAGTGGCATCGTACACGTCTCTAATTTACCTGCTGGATTTAGAGCTAGCTCATTCATCCTCACCTGTCACACTCCGCACGTGAGAGTCCACAGAACAGGGGCCATGACTAAGGGCTGTTAGTGAGGCCACCGCTATAGAGATGCGCCCTTGGGCAGGTGAAGCAAGTGGACATTGGCCCCTGAGAGTATCAGGACATGCCTTCCAGCCAAGCTCAGGCTGGACCCCCGGCTGTTCTTTCCTGCCAGCTGGACTCCCTCCCACAGACTCAATCTGGGAGGAGCCAGGACCTGCTCCCATCTGGGCCAAGAGAAGAGTCCCAAAGCCAGAGGTTGTCTGAACAGCCTGCACTCACCGGGCCCAGACGTGGACATGTTTTAACGCTCATTCAACTTTCCACTTAGTGGTTTCGTTTGAATCCAGTGTCTCCTGCTTTTGATATTTCTGGCTTTTGGAATCTTAGGCAAAATTCTGTCATGCAGAAAACAACAGGATGGTCTTTGCTTGAATTCTCCAGAGTCCCTTAAGTCATGGAAGGAAGTCCACAGGGGAAAAACCCTCCATTTTAGCACCTAATTCTGATAGGAGCTTTGGGCAAGGTCGGGGCAGCGGGAACTCTGACAAAAGATAACTTTTAGTCACTTGTTTATAAACACCTCATTAGAATTACCACTTTCTTTTCACAGTATTCAAGAGCATATTCACTTTGGGTTTATGTGAGGGGTATTTGCGGTCATATGCATCTAATTGACCATATTTGATCAATTTGATCATATCGATCACATCATTTTCATCATATGTATATAAATTACATGAGAAAGGTGAAGTAGAAAGGGAGAGTGTTAGCACGTAAGGGCCCTTTGTGTGACAGGTGTTAAAAACAGGAGCATTGCATTAACCCATCAAGCCGATGAGGCTATGTTGTCCCCACTTCTCAGGCTATGTTATCTCCACTGAGATGGAGAGATGTTAAATGAACAGTCCAAGGACATACAACTACTTAGGGCAGAACCGGGGTCTCCCCCCACATGCTATTCTTCCCACTCTACCATATGACCTCACCCATTCGGTGTTCCCCTTTCCCCACCCCCTGCAAATACCAAAGTTCACCACGGAATTTATAGCTGCATCCTTCCCTCAACACTAGAAAAGCATTCTGGTGTTATTATTCTAAAGCAAAACAGATTGAGTTCATTTGTTCTCCCTTTGGATAAATGTTACATTCGGAGGTACCTTTCTATGAGAGGGAGCGAGATCTCACTATAGGCTAAGATGAAAATTGGGTAGCAATCAAATAATAACATTGGGTATCTGTGGTATAGCACTTACTTGATTTGGCAGAACTTTATCCAATTTTAGGTTTCTCTAACTCTGGAATTTTTTCTAAAATCCTAGGTATTCTGGATGACTTCAGCTCCTGAGCTTAACTTCCCCCATGATCTGTTCAGATTTTTAAAGTGGTTAAAAGTTTGGAGTTTTTGTGTGGGTCTGAGTCATGGGTCCAGCGCATGCCAGCTGCATAGGTTTAGCCAAGTTCCTTAACATCTGTGTGTCTCAGTTTCTACATCTGTAAAATGGGGATAATGAAAACAGAAATTTTAGACTTGCTAGAGAGACTTACACAAATTATCGTGGAAATATATAGCGTGTAGTAAATATTCAATAAATGTTGATAGCTATTATAATCTGACATTTACAATCACTGATAAAGTAATAGGATGACACTTTATATTGGGCAACTGGATACCTCTTTATATTGGGTGAGGAAATTTATTTCTCCCTTTGCTGGCTTATGGAAGGGGAGGTCACCACTGTCTCTTTGGAAGACCGCATCCCCAGATAGCCATGATCTCTGTCTGACCCTCTGCTCTCTGTAGTACAGAAGAATCTCCTTTGCCACACCAGCGACGTTGGGGCAGAGAGTCTGGGGGTCATGGGCCTTATTTACCTGGATGCTTATAAACAGCCCATCTAATGTCAAAGCCCATAATTAGGCCCATCTTACTCTACCCTCATTGCCATGGTCAGCCCATGTGTCTAGAAGCCTGTGACTATACCCCATCTAGTCAGAGAATCTCAGGTCCATAAGGAACCTTTACATTTGGCTCTGGTTAGTAACATTTAACTCCAAATGTTGCAGAAATCCTGCAAGAATGTTTAATTAACATTTCATTTTGGTATAGACTTAATTAGCAAAGATCACTTAAAAAAACAATATGGAACTTAAATATGATCTATGCCAAGTTGTTAGCCACGAAGACATTAACTTTTATTACTGAGACACTTTTGTGCAGTGCTCCCAATTCTCCCAGTAGAGTTATACATACCATATACATCAGAACTTTTCTTTAACTATTTTTTGTTTGTTTCTTTGGCTTTTTAGTTTTTAAGGTGCTGTCTCTCTATGGTGCCCAGGCTTGACTACAGTGGCTACCCCCTGGTGTGATCACAGCACAGACTCCCAGCGTCAAGCGATCCTCCCTCCTCAGCCTCCCAAGTAACTAGGACTACAGGAGCATGAAATTGAAGCATTAATTGTGAACCTTCCCTCTTTGCCCTGATTTTTTTTTTATCTCAAAATATTAAGGGTGTGCAAATGGTTTTGTTACATAGATAGCTTTCATAAGGAGTCGGCCAGGGCTCTCAGTGTGCCCTTTACCTGAACAGCGTTCATGGTGCCCGTTAGGTAGATTTTTTTTAAACCCCTTCTTTCCTTCCTACTCCCCCATTCTTGATTTCTAAGGACTTTTATTCTCTCTGTGCTCATGCTGCACTGATTTTTTAGAGATAAACTCAGGCCTGAGCATCATTCTATCTGTAGAATTATACACAGATATTTCACAGCACAGAGATACGGCCTCCTGTTCAATTAAGAGTTAGGCAAGGAGAGGATGGATGCCTGACTCCCATCAGAGCTTAATGGTTGCTCATACAATTATAACAAAACGTATAAGTCATCAGAGTGATGATAACGTCACACATCAAAATAGCGCTGACACTCATTGTAAGTTTTGTCTCTTCTTGCCTGACTTTGGAATATAGGATAAGAGGCACAGCCTGCTGTTACATACTGTGAGAGATTTGACTTCCCAGCTCAATTTTCCAACTACTCCCTTTGCAAGCTCTTGCATCAGTTTAATTGAAGAATTATCCTGAGATTGCCAGATGAGCCACTGCAGACTGGTACCATTTGCAGCCCCTTCTCTGCATGAATCAGGGTTTTCTCAGTGTTCTGCAAGTAAAAGAAAATTGGGGGATAAATTATACTCTAAGTATTCTAGCAGCCTTGGTTTCAAAAGTTTTATCACGTTTATGAAAACAATCTCAGAGTTTTCAGTGATTCTCTTTATTATACATAAAAATAAATGTTAGCAGGGCATCGTGGCTCATGCCTGAAAATCTCAGCACTTGGGGAGGCTGAAGCGGGAGGATCATTTGATGCCTAGAGTTTGAGACCAGCCTGAGCAACACAGCAGGACTCAGTTCTTGACCAAAAAAAAAGTTAAACAATTACCTGGGCATGTGATGGTGCTCACCTGTGGTCCTAGCTACTTGGGGGCTGAGGATCATTTGAGCCCAGAAGTTTGAGGCTGCCAGGAGCTATGATTGCACCATTACGTTCCAGCCTAGACAACAGAGTAAGAACCTTAAGACTTATGATATAAATCTACACTATTTTTAAAAAGCCGCATTAATCTATTTTGTATATTGGGGGCCTCGTGTGAACTTTTATTCAAGAAAGGAATTTTTGTTTAAGTTACGAACACCATTTCCAAGACCTCCCTTTGGAAGGGGCACTGAGTCTTTCCCAAGCCTTGAGCTTTCTCATTCCATATTCATTGGCCATCTGCCTATCTGGTTCTTAGAACACAGCAGGGAATAAGCCAACTATGGTCCTCGTTCTTAGGGGCCTTACATTCTACTGGAAGAGGGGCCATCAGTAAGGAAACAGGTAAACATACAAAACTATCCCTATGATATAGGGCAGTGAGGAATACAGAGCTTGGGGAGAGTAACCACCCTCTGTGTATGGGTGGAGAAGTAGGCTCTCTGTTGAGCGCCTCTTGGATATACTGCCTTCAAGGCAGCCAGATCCACAGCTGGAGAGTTCAGCTCTAATTGCCACACCATCTTCCTTTCGTCAAATCAAAATCTATCTCCTTGGAATTCCACTCGTCTGTCCTGACGCTCCCCTCTGGGGCCTCTCCAAACAGGTCCCATCCATCTCTCACTAGACAGCCCACCGTGTGTCAGAACAGTGAGCGGCTCTTCTGGGCATCTGTCTTCTCATCCCGACAACCTAGCATTTCTCTCTCCCCCATGTGTCACCATCCCTCTAAGTAGGTCATATCCAGGCCTGACGTCACTCTGCATGTGTTTGGGGCAGAACAAGACAATCGCCCTCTCTCTTTCTCCGTTCTAAAATAGGCATCGACTTTGCTTTCAGGTTCCATCGTACCATGGCCTCCTTTGCGACTTGAATCCCACTGGATCATCCCAGAATTGTCCCAGGTATGATGCTGACACCGCTCCGCATCTTCTGGGCTTTTGCAACTTTATGCTTAAACTTCAGTGCAGGCTGTTGCAAGATCTTCTCAGTCATTCCCTGAGATGAAGCTAAAGCGTCAGGAGTGACCACTCAGGCAGGCAGACGGCCTCTTCTCTCTGGGGCTTCTGCCCCCACAGGTGGGCTTTAGAGCATGGTCAATGTTCCTCCTGCTGCCCAGGCTCTCCCTGGGGACAGCTTGTTCCCAATTCCTGCTTCTCACTGCGTAAAGCAACGTTTTCTTTGACGGGATTTCGAAATGGGCCTTTTCAGCATCAAACAGAGCCTGGTGGTTCAGATATTCTGGATCTGGGACGCGCATACACAGAATGCGGCAGGCTTGGCACACCTGTTTCTAACAGCCTTTCCTCAGGTGGCTAACAGCCTCCAGCCTTTTAGGCTTAAAGCCTGGCTTTCAGACTTTAATTGGAGAAAAAAATAGTAAAAGGTCCATTTATGCGGTCCCAGCCTCCCACTAGCCTGTTCACTTCCTCGCAGCATTTCCCCCAGACAGCCAGCAAAGCTGATGGCAAAGACCCCTGGAGCCCGTGCCCGTGTCCACACCTCCCCCACTTGCCAGAGAATTTTCCGTCTGTCAAGTTTGCCTGGTGTTTCTGGTTGTTCTCTACATCTCGCCTGTGGAAAGACTATGTCTCCCCAGCTGAGTCTTTCTTGATAAGTATCTCCCCTGTCCAAATGGCTTCTGAGTCCCTGAAAATTAAGGGATCCTCCCCTCTCTATCAAGCCTGCCCCGCGCCGTCTGGCACCCTCAAACTCGTACACTTGTCATCAGAATAGCCGCCTCCTTCTTCATGACGGACTAAGATGCTCCACTTTTGTGCATGTGCCCTCAAGAGAAACCATTCTATTCCTGCCACCAAAACACCTTGCCTTTCTCTCTCTCTCTAAATAAATACATGTATGTCCAGGTACCTCAGGCAATTAGCTACCTAGATTTGGGTTCATATTCTGGGTCTTTAGTTAAAGCATCTTCCTATTTCTTACAACAGAGGACCATGGATTGAACAAAAGCTTTTGTAAAAACCAACTACTAGGCCAAGCACGGTGGCTCATGCCTGTAATCCTAGCACTCTGGGAGACTGAGGCAAGTGGATTGCTTGAGCTCAGGAGTTTGAGACCAGCTTGAGCAGGAGCAAGACCCCATCTCTAAAAATATAGCTGGGCATTGTGGCAGGTGACTATAGAACCAGTTACTTGGGAGGATGAGGCAAGAGGATCACTTGAGCCCGGGAGATTAAGGTTGCTGTGAGCTATGATGTCACAGCCCTCAACCCAGGGCCTGAGACTCTGCCTACAAATAAATAAATAAAAACTGGGGGTGGCACCTGTGACTCAGTGAGTAGGGCGCTGGCCCCATATAATGAGTGTGGTGGGTTAGAAACTGGCCCTGGCCAAAATGCAACAAAAAATAGTCCAGCGTTGTGGTGGGCACCTGTAGTCACCCAAGAGCTGGAGGTTGCTGTGAGCTGTGACTCCACAGCACTCTACCCAGGGCGACAGAGTAAGACTCTGTCTATAAAAAAATGAATTAAATAAATAAATACTAATAGGTATCAACTCCCTTTCTCACTGTCCCACTTGCCCACCTTGGAAGCTACCCCCTAGACATGATGATATGCTTGTGTTGTGGCCCCTTTTAAAACCTTTTATTAATGGCTTAAAAGTTTCCGAATAAATTCTAAACATCTTAACTTGGCGCTACAGGTCCATCTGAGATCTACACTATCTACTACTTGTCTACCCACAATCTTTATTTTGGCCATTCAGTTCTTTCTAGAGCATGTGTGCTGTGCACTGTGTCATCCTCCGGCCTAAGATGCTCCCTGTGCTGGAAATGTCTTTGCTTCTTCCTTTATTTTTGTTAAAACCGCAGTGGAAATTCATTTCAAATAGCACAGCACCTGAAATCTTCCCATGAATCTCTCTTCTGGGAACCTCCTGCCCTGGGTCTGCCTGACTCCTGTGTGGAGTCTGCCCAGTGCAGACCACGACACGCTGTCATAAGGACACTCCTCCCCCTAGAGGACAATAGCTGTGGCATATTTACTTATATGTTTCTAGTGCCCAGCTGAGTAGTTGACACAGCAGATATATCAGCCAAGAGCTAATTATTAGGAAAACCACAGTAGGTATATCATCAGAAGGAATTTACTATAGGAAACTGTTGATAGGCATCAAAGGGATAAAAGAGCAAAATGGAGCATCCTGACATAACCCAGGTATGACAAATGCAGAAACCAGAAACCTGCTCCTACAGCTGGGAGAACGAGGGTTCCGTCAGAACCTGGAAGCTCAGGAGAAGTGAGCACAGAGGGGCACAGCTGCCGTGGCAGGTCTGAGGTAGAGCAATGAGGCTGGGTCTGGATACCGCAAAGAGCTGGAGGCCGGACTGCTGCTGCTGGGGGTGGGTACCTGTCACTAGCTGGGATAGCAGTGACGGGAACAGTAAACAAAACAGGAAGAGGAAAACCCCTTCCCTCTGCTTCCAATCTCCTGGTGGCAGCTATTTGCAGAACCTAATAGCAAGCCAGCTGAGACTAAGGGTTTCCTGGGACATGATGTTTTCAGTGCTAACATGAGGGACAATCTTGGACAAACTGGGACAATTAGTTACCCTAAAGCCAACAAGCAAACGAGAAATATGGTTTGCAGTGTCCCAGCCCCAGAACTACACATCAGAGTACAGAACAGTGGGTTTGGGGCTGAGAGACGATGAGGAAGTGGCTGCCATGATGGGTGATCAACTAGCATTGCTTAGATTAATTAACGCCTTGTACAGATGGCTTGAGGAGTGCTAATAAGACTCTGGATGTTGGGGATGTGATAGCAAGTTTATCATTGTTTATCAATGTTTTGGGGGGCCCAGCTATTCCACTGAGCCTCTTAAGCATCTATTTCTGTGGGTAGCTCTGTTTAGACCTATTATTTTGGTTGCCCCTGGAGCCTTCTCTTGATTCTTCCTGAAGTTAGACACCCTTTGTTGTTGGTCAGAATCTGCAGAAAGACAAGCACCTAAAACTTGAAGCCACTGATTAGGGTATGTAGTTTGTTAGGTGGCTCAAAGGACAGCCCTTTCAAGGTACTTATACAGAACCAGCTGTGTTTTGCTCTTTAAAGCGTGCTTCATGGGCTGGCAGCATTGGCCTCACCCGAAGGCTTGTTAGAAACGCAGCCTCCCGGGCTCCTCCTCACACCCACAGAATTAAACTGCAGAGATCCCCCGGCGGTTTGCATGCATATTAGAACCGGAGAATCCTTGATCTACAGTAGAAGTTTTCAACGCTGGCTACTCTTTGGCACGAAAGAGGGGGGCTTTAAAGACATTCTGATATTTGGTAGACCTCAGATACTTTGTATCATTTGGTTGGGTTGAGGGAAGACACTGATATTTTGAAAGCTCCTCAGGTGATTTTAATGGGCAGCTAGAATGGCAGACCACTGCTCCAGAGCAGGTGTGAGATCATAAAGCAACATGCTGTTAGTTAGCCAATTATCTAACTATTGCTGTGTACAGAGGCACACAAATGAAATAACTCAGGCTCAGTACCCCACTTCCACTGCAATGTAATGATATTTCCGAGGCTACAGCAGAAGTCTCCTGGCTCTGATTCAAGTCACATCCCATAGCTACCGTGGCATCGTTATTGACATTTGTAGTTATTTATTTATGTGAAGATACTTTAAGAATGCAGCATCAGATGTTTGATCAAGTCTTAAGGATTGTGCTGAATAACTAGGAGAACTGCAGGGGGGTAAAGAACATGATCTGGGTGAAGCCTCTCAACGTGGCAACTCAGCAGGGCACGCACTCAAGCAGGACCGAAACTTCTGAATGCTGGAAGATGCTCGGTGCTTGCCCCATCTCGGCCTTAAAGAGCCTGACAATTGAGGTGGTCCCGTCTGCTTCCCATCATGTCATCCTAACTCAGTTTAATACAATAATCATTTATTTAGCATCTATATGAAAATCCCTATAGAGGCACAGAAATGAGTCTCACCCTCTTGCAGACACTTCTACTCTGCTCAGAAAAAGAGCACAAATACATGATTACATAAACATAAGACCGCTGCCTCAAATTCTGTATTACGAGTCAGGTAGCAACAGAGGCAAAGAACATATAAGCTGAATTCCATTAGATAAGAGCAGGTAGATCAATGCAGGGCTTAAAGGGGAGTATGCCACATCCAAGCAGATGGATGACTCGCTTGAGAAGAGGTCAGGTTCTCACATGGTAGTTCAGAAAGAGGAAATAGCACAAACGAAGACTTGGACGTCGAAGAGCTTGGATAGTGTTGGTGAAAATAGAAGATGAAATAGGAGGGGGAGGTGGGAAGCCATATTATGGAGGAAGCCAGAAGTTGAATGTAGCTAAACAAGGTTCGTCCTTGAGTTTTGAACAGATTTAAGCCCTGTAGGGAGTGAATTAAGGTGTAGGGCAAAAGGAGAGGCTGGCAAAAGACAACTTGGGCCAGCAGTCCAGACAAGGGTAAGGCGATCTCAGTGCGGAGTGGCATTTTAGAGAAAGGAGGAAGGGTGTAATATGAGATCTAGATCTTAATTAGCACATTTAGGAGAACATTTATGGGAGACGTAGACTTTGTGTTTACATTGGTTAATTGAAAGTACATTTCCCCGGAGCTAAATTACAATGAACACTATTAAATCACAATTAAGGTCTATCTGGGTATCTACACCTTTATGGATTTTGTGAGTGTTAGGACTGGCTCCGTGTAGGGGACAGCAGTATTTTTCAAATTTCTCATTATTGGCAACACTAACTAAAAATAAGCTCATGGCCAACTTTAGGCCACTGATTAAGCCAGACCTCAAATCCTTAGCCTATAAGGACTGCCCCAGCCACCAATAAGACATGGGGGGACGTTTGCAAGGTAGGGTAGCAACTCTTGGCACCACCTTAGGGTCAGACAGATCCAAGGAGAGATGGAAACTTCTCCAGTTGAGGACTTAACATCACACACCAGAGAAGGACCCAGAGGCCCCACAGATGCACGCTAGGCTAACGCCCATTGACCTTTCAGTGCAGGAGTCAGTATAGAGAATGGACACAAGAAATGCTGTAGGAACTCAGATATAATTCATTTCAGTCTCACACAGTTGGACCACCAGTGTGCTTAAGTACTGAAGAGTACATGTAATAGACAAGCTACAAATTGACAGATTCAGACTCAGATCCCATCTGTTTGGCTCTGTGACCTGCTTAACTTCTCCAAGCCTCAGTTTCCTTATCTACAAAATGTCCATAAGTAATGGTGCCTGCCTCTTAAAGCTGTATGAGGATATCATGAGATAATGATATACAGATATGGATTACAAATACATACATGTGTATATATTATAGATTATAATTTATATCTAATGTGATTAAAAATCATGCATATCATTACAGTAATCATAAGATCAATAATAATTTTACATGTTAATGTCCGTATGATATATAATTGTTGTTATAATATATTATAATTAATATACAATAATTATAAACAGGGTAAAGTTCATTATAAACTAATTTAAATTGCTCACAAACTTTATGTCCACCCTGTCTATTTCATATAGTACCTGGAACATAGCAAACATTAAAAATGTCTGTGATTAAAATAGTTTCTTTTTGTTTTAAGACACAGTCTCACTCTGTCACCCTGGGTGGAGTACCATGGTGTCATAGCTCACAGAAACCTCAAACTCTTGGAGATCCTCTTCCTCAGCCCCTCGAGTAGCTGTGACTATAGGTGCCTGCTATAATACCTGGCTAGTTTTTTCTATTTTCAGTAGAGACAGGGTCTCACTCTTGCTCAGCCTGGTCTCAAACTCCTAAGCTCAACCCAGACACTGCCTGAGCCTCCCAGCATGCTAGGATTACAGGTGTGAGCCACCATGCCTGGCCAAAATAGTACACTTTATAATAGAGTCCTCAACAATGCAGTGGAGGTCAGACTTCCATAGCCAAAGCTGTAGAGTTTGGGAGCGTCTTCTATAAAGCCTACATGGCTCATGATGCTAGAGTACAATGCTGAACCAAACAGACATGGTGCCTGTCCTTGAGTTTCATGGGGGTAATGTTGCCAGCTGCCCTCTCCCAAAACCACTTCCAAAGAAAATTCCGTTTTCTTCATTTTTCTATTTTGCTCCTGATTCTCAATGCAACCTCCCGTTTTACCATATTTGATCTCTATGTAGGTGTGCTTAATTAAAGCAATTCACCCCCTTTTACTAACTACATTCTAACTTCTGGCTTTCTCCGTAGTATGGCCTCCCACCAGCCCTCCTGTCTCATCTTCTATTTTTCTCCAACATTATCCAACTATATGGAAATCTACTTGTTTCAAACTTAGTTTCACTCAACATCGTTTCTAAAATCTAACCATGTTGGTGCACATATATCTTACCAGTTTCTTCTAACTTCTATATAATATTCCCTAATACATATTTACCATGTTTTTCTTATCCATATGTTAGCAATGCATTCCAGAGTTGGTTCTAATTCCTGCTATAACAATCAACACACAAAAAATATCATGCATGTCTTCCAAAGAACCTGCATAAGAATTCGCTGGGTGTATTTCAGAATCTTAATCTTGGAATGTATATGTATAATCTTGGAATATATATATATTGACCAGGATATTCCACAAATGGTGCTTCTGGATCCTGTGGTAACAATATATTTTCATTAATTTCATAATGGCTAGATGCCAATATTGCATTTTTAACAGGTGACAGTGGTAAAGTCTGGCTAGTGCTCAAGATTTGGGATTTAGTTGGATTTAGTTGACTGTAGACTCCTGGGCAGGGTATAAATAAAGGGTAATTTGACAGCATTCAATTGGCAGTCTCCATCTCACTGCCCATGGAGCCCTCCAATGTCCTGAAATGCCACTGGGAGCCTCTCATTAGGCTTTCTTACAAGGTGCTCACTCTTGTGTTTGGTGTTTAATAAACTGAGATCCCCTGCCTGCTGTTGATGATCTGCACCCTGGCCCTAGGCAACATATATAAGCATTTATGGTAATCCTAGGTCTCTGTTCATTTCTGTATTTTCCTTGGTGATGTTAGAAGTCAGGAATTGTGGTGAATCCATTTTTTCCTTCACTCACAAAACCAGCTATAGTTTGATACCACTTTGCTAGTCTACCGAGTCAAAAATTTGCTTATATTATTTCTACATTTAGGGATGATGAAAAAAAGAACTCTTACCCAACCATGGAGCATGCAGACTCTACTCCTTCTCTTAAGGCTAGAAACAGGTATCTGTAGAGGAGTGGAGGTGATAAGAAGTAACTCCACTTATCCCCTTTCTGTTGGTTACAATGGAAAACTCCAGATTTGTCCCCTCTTTTCCCCATATTTCACCATGGTGCTTTGGCAGGGAAGAGTTTGTGGTGTGGTTTACAGCTGCTTCAAGGAGGAGGGGTCCCAAGTCAGAGAGCAAAGAGCCTGTTCTCAATCCTTCCTCTCTTCTCTCCTTTTTGGGATTGTTTCTGAGCCTTTTCTCTCTTCTAGAGCAAAATCCCAACTGTGTGCCATGCACTTGCCGAAGGATAATTTTGTCTGTATCCTGGGAGAGACAAGCCTGCTGTCAGCAGGGAGGAGTCTGGTGTGGATACCAGTGGAGCTCAGTGCTGGTATGTACACAAACATTGGCAGCTCCAGAATCAAATCGGGGAGTAGACATTTCTTTGACCAAAACTTTCCCTGGAACTTTTATCTTACTCCGATCAGAAAAAAAGGTTAAAAATAATAATAACTTTCTCAGTCTTCCCAGCAATGTTCTCATCCGAGGGAAATGAAGGAAAGTCTTTTAAGAAAAAAAGGGCATGTCCTGGTCTTCAGGGTAGCCCAGATCTCAGGACCAGGTCTGAACCAAGGCAGGGGCTCCATGGATATTGTGAAACCCGGGAGACACTTAATCCATGAGAGAGTACAAGGGGTCACTGGGCAGAGCTTTCAAAACCCGTGTCAACCTCATGTCTGGGGAAAATAATTCTCCGACATGACCCCAAAACCCTAACCCTGAACTGGAAGTGAAGAGAGGTGCAACAAATTTATGCTCCAATACAAATTCAGAGTTTTTCAGTATTTCCTTAAAGTACAACCAGACTTCTAAGAGCTTCCTTTTGCAATGTAATTACGTTTTATAACACCAAGAGGGAGATGCTATAAGGGAAATTTGAGAGTCCTAGATGCTTAGCTGAGAGAGATGGGAAGTCCACAAGCTCGTGTCCAGCCCCGACTGGTACCGATCTCCCCTCACACTCACATCACACTCATGCGAAGAACAGGGAAAGGGCCCTGTTTTATTTTGGCAAGAAAACAGGATAAGAGGTTGGTGTCTGGAAAAGTAGACCCTCCCCACCCCTTCCCCTCCTGCTCCTCCCTCAGAATAAGACGGAAGAGAAGCCATTTGAAGAAGTTACAAGATGCTGATGAGATGACAGAAGGAAAGGCCTGTAAGTCTGGACAAGCCATTGTGTTGTCAGTCGACCTTAGCTACAAGCCGAGAAGAAATGTGACGAGGCCATATTTCAGCTTAACTGTAAGGAACAGCTTTTTAACAAGTGAGATAGATTTAAAAAAAAAAACCCTCCGTTATAGAAAGATCTGCCTATGAATATGCTGAAAGCCTCTTTGTTGAGTATATTCAGGCAGAATTTCCCCTTGCTTTCAGTGACTCTAGAAAGAAATATTTCTGCTTTGGGTTGAACATTAGCTGCTATGCGATATCTTCTAATTCTAGAATGATTATGTTCATATAGACAGAAAATTTAATAAGCGTCTTCTGAGCAAAAGTGCTTAACATCATGTCCTGCCTTGGAGCGATTGGGCAACATTCTGTGCCTGTCTTCCCCGAAACCCCAGGGATTCAAACTGCTGTCTCCTCTGCATGACTGTCACTTCCCACTCCGGGGTTTTCTCCCCTCCAGGTGATCGATCGTAAGGTGGTAGGAGACATGGCAAATATCAGATGTGTTCCCATCCCTGCTATCTCTGAAAATAAGCAAACGAGACTTCCAAAATATTTTCCTGTTGTTCATTCTGGGAACCCAGACGGCAGGAACCAAGCTAACAAGGAAAACAGACACAGTTCCCAAAATCCTACAGTGGACTCCTCGGCTGTGTCCCAACGTGGTTGCAGTACACCCAGACCTTTCTGCTTTTCTTTTTTTAATGACTAAGTGTCATTAAACAACTCTCTTGCTCTCAAACCTCATTCTTTTCTCAACCAGCAGGTGTATTCTTCTCAGGGAAGACCCTCCTCTTTGATGCATAGACCTGAAGTCCCAGCCAGGCTTAAAGTATTGCTAAAAGCTAGTGGTTGTTGTTCCTCTTGGTTTTAAGTAAACTACACACATCTTGGGAAACTCTAGTCTAAAAATGAATGCCCATTATAACATGCCCACTGCATTCCAGGGTGTGGGACAGACACTTTCCATCTCCGTTTCCTTCATCCATCACAGTGACCCTAGGTGTCTCCTCTGCTAGATCCCTCCCTTCCTTTCAGCAGCCATTGCCCCTGGGCAGCCCCACATTGTGAGATGACCAGGACTGGTCTGATTGTCAGAATCTTCAGAACCTTTGTAGTCTGTGTTGTGTCCACCTGTCTTATGGGAGTGGGCAATGAAACATCAAAGTAGAACAAAGAGGAACATCTTTAACCAGTGCGCATATGAGTAACACTGCATGGTTTCCCCTCCTTTTTTCAGTTCATGCACTTTCATGTCATCATCCTCCTGTTTCTCTCCAAGTTCATCTCCATGTTCATCCTTTGCTAAGAGGCATCAGGAAAGAAGGAAGCTCTGGGCTCAGCGCCTATAGCTCAACTGGCTAAGGCGCCAGCCACGTACACCTAAGGTGGCGGGTTCAAATCCCCAGCCTGGACCCGCCAAACAACAATGACGGCTGCAACCAAAAAATAGCCGGGCGTTGTGGCGGGCGCCTGTGGTCCCA
>CAUYTI010105264.1:0-13850 GCA_963575145.1 Galago senegalensis | reverse complement strand
GTTGCAGCCATCATTGTTGTTTGGTGGGCCCGGGCTAGGGATTCGAACCCGCCACCTTAGGTGTATGTGGCTGGTGCCTTAGCCGCTTGAGCCACAGACGCCGAGCCGTGAACACAGTTTTATTTTAAAGTTCCCTAAACGTTTTCTCCATGAGGTTTGTCTGCTTATCTCACTAAATAACAAGTCACCTGGGCTGGGGCCGCTGACCTGCCCTCGTCAACGTCTATTTCCCTTTATCTTTTAGAGAGAAATGATAGTTTATTCCCCAGCAATGGTCACAAGCAGAGCAGCTGATGGGTAGATGTGATTGACAATGAGTTAACTAACATCACCTTTCAGTGGACAGTGAGAAGCTTCCAAATGTGTGTGCATGTGCATATGAGATGTGCCTGCACGTGCATGCCTGCAGTTGTGTTTATGTGTGCATGTGTGTCTGCACACGTGCGTGTGTGTGTTTATGTACGCACGTGTGCGTGTTTATGTGTGCACATGTGCATGTGTGTGCATGTTTATGTGTGCATGTGTGTGCATGTGTTTGTGTGCATGTGTGCATGTATGTTTATGTATGCATGTGTGCGTGTGTGCGTGTTTATGTGTGCATGTGTGTGTTTATGTACGCACATGTGTGCGTGCACATGTGTGTTTATGTGTGCATGTGTGTGTTTATGTGCACACATGTGCATGTGTGTGCGCACGTTTATGTGTGCATGTGTTTATGTACACTCATGTGCGCATGTGCGCGTGTGTTTATGTGTGCATATGCGCGTGTTTATGTGTGCATGTGTGTGTGTTTATGTGTGTATGTGCACATGCTGCCCATGAGCATGTGTGTACATGCCCACATGTGCATCTGGTTGACCTGGAAAGATCCTGGGACAGAAAGGACATGAAGCTGGATGCCACCCTCTGTGCAACTGCTGTGGGTTGGGATTTTATACTTTGTACCAAGTTTTAGTGCCCCGGGGGGCCCATTTCTCAAGGAAGCTCTTTAGCGAATGTGTTCGCAGACTCCTTTGTAATGTGAATAATCATTTTCTAATTCCTGTTTGGAAAATTAATCTTCTGGGTTCTTGCTGGGTGGCGTAGCGTTTTGGAAATAGGGTCAGTGGCTAAGGCCTGTTTCAGTACTTGAGAACAGGCCTGAGGGGATTGGTTATGGTTCTTTTATGAATATTATGGATTTTTATGAGAATTATGGAATAATATTTGATCATTTAAAGTGAGCATACTACCAACCTAGAAATATGTCCCTGAAAACACTGTTAGCAACAACAAAAGCCGATCACAAAGCAACACACGTCACATGACCCTACTTTTGCAAAATGATTTACAAACTCTCACATGTAGAAAATACCCAGGAGAGGGCGGCGCCTGTAGCTCAAAGGAGTAGGGCACTGGCCCCACATGCCAGAGGTGGTGGGTTCAAATCCAGCCTCGGCCAAAAACTGCAAAAAAAAAAAAAAAAGAAAAAAAAGAAAAGAAAAGACCCAGGTGCAAACCGAGCTTCCTCCTGACAGTCAGAAGAGGGCGTGTCTTCTTCATCTTTCTGGTCTGTGTTTTCTATAAGGAGCACCTGTTGCTTGCATAATAATAAGTTACTAAGAGTTAACTCTCATTTAAGAAGCAGGATACCAGTTCTACTGAAGGTCTCCAGCCCCTGCTAATTCTCAGGGAAGGAAGAGGATCCCCATGGCCCCTGATCTTGGTGCTGACTGTAAGATTCTCCAAAGGTGCTGGCAGTGCCTGCCGGGGCTATGGCGAGGAGGGCCCTGAGCTGGGCACTGCGTCCTGGGGGCAGGAGTCTGCTCACACCTGCTGGTGTCAGGGTCGGGGGATTCCTCCCTGCTTTCATCCGGTGCCTCCTCCACACCATTTTCTGGATGCTGCCCTGAGCCCCTGTGCTCTGACACCCTGCTGTTGGGTGATGCTGACTGGGTGGGCAGGGTGGGCATCAGCCCCCCAGGCAGGAAGCACTGCCTGGCTACTGTCATCAATCATCAGCCCCTCTCCTATGGTGGCCCCCGGCAGCTCAGTCCTGAAGATCAGGCAGATAAAACTGGAGCTGACGACCAGCTCTTGCTATGGTGGCAGGGGTGGAAGAGCCGGGGGTGGGGACGTTTGGGGCCTAGTGATGGGCACCATGTAGATGGGGCTTGCTCTCTGGTTTCAGAGGCACAGGCTTCTGTCCTCATTTCCTGAGAAGGGCACAGCCCAGTCCCCTGGTCTTTCTGTGCTGGACAGACGTCCCTGGAACAGGCTGGGTGGGCCCCTGCAATGAGCCCCTGGACCCCCAGAGGAAAGCTGACCCTGCCTCTTCTGGGCCCAGCATCTTCCTTCCCCTTGGCCAGGTGGGAAGTGGACAGTCCACAGCTCTGTGCTAAAAGACCAGAGAGCGTCTGCCGGGCTGTTTTTCAGGCTGTAATTCCACCAAGTGAAACTGAAAAAGGTCTTCCATGTGCCCTGCGTGGACCCGCTCCCTGGCAAGGGGCAGACAGCCGCTGACCATTGGGGCTGCACAAACTTCCATTTGTTCCTATGGCCCTGCAGGCTGGAAGCTGGAGGCCACACAGCCCCTATAATTGGCTGCCCGCTAGAGCTTGGCCAGGGGTGCATTTCCTAAAAGCAGCAACACATGCAGTCTGACAGCATTTCCAGTGGGCAAAGCCCAGAAAGAGTAGACAGGATCTAACTCACAGGGCCCACGTTCTGCGGGAATCTTCCCAACACGGGGCCTGTGGGCAGCAGGCTGCTGTGGCCAGATAACCCGGGCATGAGCCTAAAGCTCTGCCAGGTCCCAGCTGGTGGCTATGACCTCCCTGAACTATGTCCTGGCATCATTGGAGAACAAAGAGACAGGGACACAGCCCAGGCTGGGGCAGCTCAGACATCCATGCAGACAGAATGCTGGTCAAGCAGATGACACTCCTGACGTTACTGTGGACAGAGCCTGCTTCCTGCCCTCTGAGAGCCCCCCATTGCATCCCTCTTTTGATCCCGGGGCTCGACTCTCTTCTTAAAGTATTTCTAACTCAGGCTGAACAGTTCTTGTCACAGACTCCAGCGGTGGGAACAAGACGAGGAGGGACCATCCCGAGGGCCACTCCTCCCGCTCCCTTTTCAGGCTGCTGAGTGGGTGTAACAATGTGAGTGGAACGGACGCTGGCCACGGGGAAGGCGCGAGAGAGCCAAGGACGCCTGTCTGGGCCTCCAGATGCAGGATGGCCCCACCTGCACCCTCCTGGGTGCCATCCTCCCCCATCCTGGCTCTGCCATGAGTACTTGGCCTCTGTTGGGAGGAGGATGAGAGGGTGGGGGCCTCCCCCTGTCTGGAGCCTGACAGCCACAACTGGGAGAGTTTGGCCCTGGGCCCTCTGAGGGAGTTTTCTTTTATATTTATTAACCCACTTTCTCTCTTGGCATTTGGAGCAGCAAGGGAACCTCAGCAGAGGCTATTAATAGGCGAAGGCCATCCCTGGGGGGAAGAATGAGCTCATACCTACAGCTCAGGTGCCAAGTATAATGAGGGTTGGTGAGTCGGGCCTAGACATCGGCTGAGGCCACCTGGGGGCTGGGAGGAGGCCCCGGGCCAGCCGGGTGAGCTGGGCGCCGTCTGCCCCGCTGTCGCCCAGCCTGGCTACTTGAGCAGACCTTTCCCACACCTGCACCCAAGCCTGGGCCTGCCAGGAAAGGATCTTTCGGTCACACCGTGTTATTCCACCCTAGGTCAGACGCATTGGGAGCCCCCTCGGAGGTGGGGAGGCAAAATGACATGCAGTATAAATGCCTCCTGTAAACAGAGACTTTAATAGAAAGGCAGTGAGGGAATTTATGGGCAACTCAAGGATAATTAAAATTATTTATCTACTTACCTCCCCTGCTGGCTGATCAGTCTATTAATTATCTATTATACACTCGCTGATGTGCATTTTAGTGAGGGGATTGGGGAAGGACAGGTGAAAAACACAGGGGGGTCAAGCCAAGCGGGGGGTGGGGCGGCGCAGACCCTCCTCTCTGCAGACCACGGCTCACCCTGTGAACACTCGCACGCACCTGCCCCCACGGCTGCGGGCCGCCCCCAGGCCTCACAGAAGCACCAAGCTGAGAACTGGCGGCAGCAGAGAGAAAGCGCTGCGTAGCGGGGAACGCACCTGTTTGCAGTTGGGGCGGCTCCAGGGACAGGTTCCCAGCTGAAGGGGATGCGGACCAGCTCGGGGGAAATGCTGGCAGAGTTTCCTCCACTGTTTTGACTTCACACTGCATTTTAAAAAGAAAACAAGAAAACAAAACCATTTTCAACCCCTGAATATCTGGAGTGCATCAGACACACGCTCTCCTGCACTCCTGATTAAAAATATCACAGGACGGAGTGTCGTGGGAAGGGCATCTTTTGACTGCTGCAGATAAGGAAGCTTTGGGCTGGGAGAAGGTGCAGAGAGACACCTGTTTACTGCCTCCTGGTAAAGACACTTCCAGCTCTGGGTGCTGGATACTGCGGTGAGAGTCCCAACATCGAAAATGCTGCGGGGTCAGAGGGGAGTGTGTCAATAGGCTGGCAATGTTGGACCCATGCTGGGATGGCCCGTGTCTCCTGTCCCCAGGATGAGCCCCAGGTCTTCCCTTGAGCCCCAGTAGAGCACTATTGGGAACAAGTCCTCAGCACCACCCCGTTACCAGCTGCGGGTCCCGAGCACAGGCTCCATTCCAGGGGAAATGCAGTGTCCCCTGTGAGGCTCCCAGAACCCAAAGCATGTACCTTGCATTCTAGCTGGACACTCAGAGGACAGCAAGACTGTCCTCTCATCAGAACCTGTTGGCATTACCATAGGCAGCCTCACATTCTCCCCTTGAGGCAAAGTTGGGGCGATCTGGCACTCTGTGTCAGCTGGGAGTAGGGACTGAGTCTGTTGTGGTCTGAATTGTGGTACCCAAATTCACATGTTGAAGTCCAACCCCCAGCATGATATTTGGAGATGGGGCCTTTGGGAGCTGAGAAGGTCATAAGGGTGGAGCCCTCATAGAGGTATTAGTGCCCTGCAAAGAGGAGCCTCTCTCCACCTCTCTCGTTCTCTCCCCTCCCCCATGAGAGGACACAGCTGAGACCTGGGTCTGGGACTTCCCAGCTCCACAGGTGTAAGGAGTAAATGTCTGCTGTTTAAGCCACCCAGTCGGGGTCTCTAAGCCACCTAGTTGGCGTCTCTAAGCCACCCAGTCGGGGTCTCTAAGCCACCCAGTCAGGGTCTCTAAGCCACCCAGCCGGGTCTCTTGCTGTAGCATAGCAAGAGTTCATAGCATAGCGGGTTTTGCAGACGCATAAGGAAAGACAGCAGGCAGGAAGGGGGTGTCATGTGACCAAGGGTCTCAACCCAAACTCTGGAGCCTGCCTCCCCCAGCTGCTGTTAAGAGTCCCGTGGGCACTACTGCCACCGTGCTGACCCTCTGCCCTCTCACAGGGCCTTCTTTTTACAGTGGACTTTACGGCCTTTGCACACGAGTTTCCTGCCTCAGACAAGCCTCCTGGAGTTTGTCAACTGTTGGGCAATCGCTGCTCACTCAGGCCCCCCTGCCCAGGAGCCTCCTGACCTCTGGATCTGTGCCCCAGCACTGCCTCCTTCCCCACGGCCTTGGAACCACAATCGTGAATCAGCATCACCTTCACTTGAGCCTACATCAGCATTGACACCTTAAAATGAAGCTTCCCCACGAGACACTGAGTCTGCCCTTGGTCCTCACTGCCTGGACAGGGCCCAGTGCTTAGCACAGATCAGTAATTGATGACTGAGTGAATGAATGAGTGAGTGAACCAGCGAATGAGTGAATAAGTGAGGAATGAATGAGTGAATGGTACTTCTGGCTTCCAGACTCTTTCTTTGGGCCCCTGATTCACTTCCCTACCTTTAATCTCTCCTCCTTACCATGTATTTCCCACCGGCCCCTAGTGTAGATTTTTAAAATGCAAAAAGATGCTTAAAATCCTCTGGGGTCCTGCTGAGGCTCAGGTTGAGGTGGCCACACCCCCTTTCCAGCCCCTCTCCGAAACCTCAGGCTTGCCGTCCTTCACACCCTCCTAGGGGAAGGCTACTGTGTTCCCGCCAGAGTCTTCTTTTCTTTCCTGGCCCCTTGTCCTGCTGCCAGGATAGCACAGTGGCCGTCGTTCCTGCTGCGGAGGGGCCTGTCTGCCAGGCACCACAGCATCGCAGAGGTGGGTGGGCCTCCCACAGGCTCACAGAGGGCGGGCGCAGCTCAGTGTCGAGGACTCTTCCCTCCCTGCAGCACCCCCTGACATCTGCCTGGGTGTGGGGCTCTCTCACTGACGCAGACAAGTCACCCCACCACTTTGCCGCAGGCCCCACCCGACACAGCCTTAAAACTCTAGTGGAAGTTAGGAGCCCATGTCCCATAAAGTACTGGGAAGTATCGCCTCCTGGCCCAGGTGCTCACTGTCCCCGCAGGCCCGTCTGTGGAGCCCCAGCCATCAGATGGCTGGTCTCGGGGCATTTGATGGTCTGTGTCATGTGTGCACTTGGCCAGGCCTAGTCCCCAGGCATTCCCTGCAGTGCGAATCTCGCTATTGCTGGATGGGACTGAAGTTTTGTGGTTGTGGTGGCACCCCCAGGCAGCTGGCTTTTATCAGTGAGATGGCCTTCCGTGACCTGGGGGGACAGGCATCATCCAATTACTTGAAAGGCCTTAAGAGCAAACACTGAGGTTTTCTGGAGAAAAAATGAAAGCTACTCCAGACGGCAGCACAGACTCCTGGGTGAGGTTCCATCCTGCCACATGCCCTGTAGCCTTCAGACTCAGCAGACCTCACAGGCATATGAGTCAATTTGTTAAAATCAATCAGTCAATCGATTGATTAATCTATCTACCCACCTACCCACCTGCCCACCTACTCAACAACCCAGGTCCTAGGGCTATTTCCCTGGGCAGCCCTGGCTGATTCAGGCGTTGGGTCTCTCCCTAGTTGGGCTAGTGGGGTGACTCTGTCCATTGATAGAACTCAAAACGCTCCCCCTGGCTCCGCCCAGCACTCAGACCTGGTTGGTGGGGGCAGCGGTGTTCAGCAGAGGGAGAAAAATGGAAGGGGAAGAAGGAGAAGCAAGGGGCCTCCTGTCTGCTTGGGGGCAAGCACTGCAAAGTCACACACCTGCCACAAATCAACCTCCCGCATCTGTAAGAGGCCAGGTGGGGCTGTGCGGAGGCCAACCCAGGCCCCAGCCTCTCTGTGGGCCTCACAGCTGCCCCAGGGAGACCAGCTCCCTGACATCGGGGGACAGCTGCTGCTCCCCCACTAGCTCCTCTCCTCCCCTCCTGACTATCGCTTCTCAATTCTGATGATGTATCAATAACTGCAAAGCAAAATGCCACAGTTAGCAGCGCTACTGTGCTGTAACTAATCGTTTTCTGAATCGATTCGCAGGGTTGTGTGTGCAGCGAGGTGGGGCGGCATCTCCAATGCCGCTGCAGCCTCCAGGAATTAGGCACACCAGGAAAAGTTCCAAGAGACAAAGAAAAGAGTCCCCAAGAAAAGGGGTGGGCGGGTGAGACAAGGAAAGGGAGAATTTTAAAGGAGGAGGTCAAGAGAGGAGCTCAAGGATGAAGAGAACAGGTGAGAGCCAGCTACGGCCTGACTGGCCTTCCTGTGGGCAATAAGCCGCCTCCTGACTGGCCTGGGTGGGCAAAGGCGATGAAGGGACCACAACCTGACACCCCCAATGGGACCTGTTACAGTGGGCAGTGGGTGGACGATCAGATCCTCTACAATGGCAGGGGTCACAAGTCCGCTAGGCTCTGCCACACTGCCTCAGAATGTCCCAGCGGGGATGCTGGGCTGGCACAGAGAGGGTCCCCCAAATGGGGCAGGTGGGCACCGGTGCCTCCCTGGAATGGGGGTGCGGGGGAGGCAGCCAACTGTTGCACAGCTACCTGCTCCTCATGGCTCGAAAGACTCAGGCCCCCCCCTCACCTCCCCCCCACATAAAAGCCCTCAGGGCTCTCTGGCTCTCAGGCACTTAAGATTTTATTGGCTTAATAAACCCCATTGCTGCCACCCTCAGGTCTTCCTCGGGCCCCTGAGCACACGTGAGCACTGGGCTAGGGTGCTCTGCGGCTACTGTGGTCTCTTCAAAAGCTGGAGAGGGAGGAGGACAGGGAGCTTAGAGCTGTAGGGCTACCCCAGGGCCAGTGGAAGAAATTCTATCCTAGCGTAAGTCAGGAACCCTTCCAGTGATTATGGGGAGAAACCGAGGCATAGATGCAAGACCAGCTCCCCCAAAGCACACGACCTGTGCTCAGCAGAATGTGCACCCAAACCTGGGGACTCTGGATCCAGAAGCCAGCTTGTAACTACCACACAGTCCCCACTGTTGCAAGGATTGGCCAGTTGGTGACTCAGTTTCCCCATCTATAACATGAGCCCTTTAATAGCTGCCCCCATGCTCTGGCATTTCCGGCTCTTGTACAGCCCCCCTGGGGCTCATGTCCTCGTAAGGGTGGGGTGGACAAAAGCTGGGGAGGCTGGAGCCAACCCTGGGGCCTGGCTTGGCAAAGTGCCTGAGACAGGATGGCGTCCCTATAAAGTTCCTGAGCACCGAGCCCAAGGCCAAGCACCAGTGAGTCCAGCATGCTGGGCTGCAGGTCACTCCCTCCCTCACTTGCTCACTTGGCCATCGGGCCCCGGCCTGTGCACCTCATGTCTTCCTGGCAGATCCTCACCCCAGGCCCCTGCAGATTGCAAGGCCCTGCCTTCCAGTGCTATGGCCAGCACTGGCCTCTCTGGCTGTGGGGGAGCAGCTGACCAGCACGCACAGTCCTAGCCAGGGCCAGTAACCCCTCAGGGCAGAGAGCCAGGGACTGGGTGGGTCTTGCCTCCTCTCCCTGGAGACACAGGACTGAGTAGGGGTCAGCCCTGGACAGCCTTTGCCCAGCTCCTTTGCTTCTTGCTCCCAAATCCTTGGGGCCTGGTGGCTTCTGAGCTGACCTTCCAGCAGAGCTGCTTGCTTCAGAGGCCAGGCCTTTTTCTCACAGACACACCCCAGCCGAGAGGCTCCCTGCCCACCCTCCCTCCTGCACGTTTCCAGACTCAGAAGAGGGAGGCTGCTCTTCCTCACTCACACGGGCCCCTCCTGCTGGAAACTGTTCAGAGCGTTTATGTTTTGCCAAGCTGGGCCCGGGGGCTCAAGCAACCAGATAGCATTAGGGGTCACAGTTTCACGATTGCTCACAAGGTGGGTATAGACAATGGCGTCTAACAAGGAAGCCCAAAAGCTTGTGAGTGGTTTACTTTGTTTTTTTTTTTTTTACAAAGTAGCATGGTTTCACATTTTGACTTATGGTACAGACCACTTTCCTGAGTGGGAGAGTAGAAGCTGGAGGAGCAGACAGCCCCCCCCAGAGCAAGCAGAACTTTACAGGGATGCCATCCTGTCTCAGGCACTTTGCCAAGCAAGGCCCCAGGGTTGGGTCCAGCCTCCCCGGCCCCGTCCGCCCAAACCTGCCAATAAGCAAAGGAAAGAGACTTGGGCGTCAGGCGACTCCAACCAAAGCAGGGTGTCCCCCATCCCTTGCTCTCCACTCTCATATGGGTGCAAGTAAGCTCAACTGCTGTCTCCAGAGAGTGAGGATGGAGGCACTGCTGGACGGGATAGATAGGTCCAGGCACTTCTGAGCACCAAGAGCAGACTCCAGCGCATTCTGAGGCCCAGTCATACAGCCACCACACACCTGCGCACCAGGACACAGCACCATATACTCTGTGAAACCAGCACACTTGCATCAGCTAAAGGGTCTATCAGTGGAAGAGCCAGTCAGACAACGTGACAGTTTCTAAGATTTCTACATGACAGAGACAGGAAAGGAGCAGAAACACAGTGCAGAGGGACTGCAGGACGTGAAACTGAAGGGAAGGAGTGTGCGCAGGAAGATGCCACGTGTGTGCTGGAGGATGGACGTGTATGCTGGTAAGATATCACGTGTGTGCTGGAAGATGCCACGTGTGTGCTGGAAGATGCCATGTGTGTGCTGGAAGATGCCATGTGTATGCTGGTGAGATGCCATGTGTGTGCTGGAAGATGGACGTGTGTGTGGGAAGATGCCATGTGTGTGCTAGAAGATGGACGTGTATGCTGGTAAGATATCACGTGTGTGGAAAGATGCCACGTGTGTGCTGGAAGATGCTATGTGTATGCTGGTAAGATGCCATGTGTGTGCTGGAAGATGGACGTGTGTGCTGGTAAGATGCCACGTGTGTACTGGAAGATGCCACGTATATGCTGGGAAGGTGCCACGTGTGTGCTGGAAGATGGACGTGTGAGTGGGAAGATGCCACGTGTGTGCTGGAAGATGGACGTGTGTGTGGGAAGATGCCACGTGTGTGCTGGAAGACAACATGTGCATGCTGGGAAGATGCCACGTGTGTGCTGGGAGATGCCACATGCATGCTGGTAAGATGCCACGTGTGTGCTGGAAGATAAATGTATGTGCTGGGAAGATGCCACGTGTGTGCTGGAAGATAGATGTGTGTGTGGGAAGATGCCACGTGTGTGTGCTAGAAAAAGACATAAAATACAGTGAGCCATGGTTCATTGTTACATATGTGCAAAATCTTCTTCGAGGGACAAATAAATTCTCGGAGCTGCTCCTGGCGTGGGGCTGGGCCAGGTGGGCTCAGAGGCACTTAGGCTTTCTCTGTGATGCTTCATTACTTTTTTTTCCTAACACCCAATGCAAGATAACAAAATGTTACCATTGTTATTTGCAGGTAGAGGAACATAGATACTTATATTTTAACTTAATTATAAAAATTCTCCAAAATGTTTCTGAGACAAGCGTGGCTCCTTGAATGAGAGACCCTGATTATGTGCACGTGGCCTGGCCATGGTGGACGGTGTTTTGTACATTCAGTAGCTCAACAGCACCTCTCTGGCTGGTGGCTGGAAAGTCAAAAACAAATGGATGAGGTGGGCGGTGTTGTGATTCTAGAATAAGCCAGGTGACCCAGGTGACCCAGTTGACTGCCCTCCTCCCTGAAACCCAAAAGGAAGTGAAAACTTCTGTGTTCCCAATGAGGCCTCCAGACTCCAGGCCATTTGTTTCTCCAAGAACCAGGTGTCCCCCACGTCCTCCTCCCTGGGGACCCAGGCCATGGTCTTCTGTGCAAAGTCTTCCCCATGCTGAGAAGGGCGTCAGAAAGTACCGGACGGAAGAATGCTCTCCCCTCTCCTTGTCCAGCCAACATCTTCAGGCAGGCAGGGAAGGCAGAGGATACCTGAAAAAGACCCTCCCTCCTCCCTCCCTGTCCCCTACAGATGGGACCCTGGGGGTGGGGAAGGAGCTGAGTCTCCCGGGCTGCACCCTCACTCCTATCGGGGGCTGCAGCTGGACAGATGTGCACCCCAGCCCTTGCTCTGATCTCACACAGTTACACTTTCAGTGTTACAAGCTAATAAAAGCCACATGATCAAATTCCAGATCATTACTCAAGGAAAGGGACCCCTCTGTGGTCGACAGCGATGGTTTCAAACCAATTAAAATAAGCCTGGCGTTTCTGCGGGCTGCCACGGCGCCGCCACCCTGGAGGTCTCTGAGGGCCCTGCTTGCAATGAGCAAGATGCACGAAATGTTAATGGAGACACTTAAATGGCACGCGGAGGGGAAGCTGGTAAATAAGGCCACTCAGAAGGGGCTGGGACAGACGTCTCTGGAGCTAACCCTGGAGGAAACTTCAATAAACGGAGTTTGGATTGAAAACAATTCACGCTGCAAGGGGCGGGGTTGCTGGCAGGGCTGGGAGGGGCCTTTGGGGGAGGAAAGCTATTTCATTTCCTATTAGTTTCCCTTTGCACACGTCTGTGCCCTCTGCTGCCTGCCCAGAACCTGCCAAGACCTGACAGCACCCACTGAGCCCGCTGTGAGCACCAGGGTATAATTTGCCAAATAAAAATTAGAGAGGGGAGGGATGCTGGTAGGTGAGGGGCAGAGGACCCGCTGGAGCTGGGGCTGGGGCCGAGAACTGGGTACAGGAGGCTCACCACTGTCCGGCAGCTTCTCTGGGTGTTGAGGGGGTTCTGTCTTGGGAAGATCAAATGTGACCCATGCAACAAACAGATAAGGTATCAGGACACCACCTGAGCCACAGCAGTGAGTGATGGGGCTGGTGAGCAGGCTGTAGCTGGCCCTGCACAGCTCACAACAAACCCAGGGCCCACCCAAGCAAGGCAGCCTGGGCCTGGCCAGGGCTATGGGTACGGCCTTTGTTCCCAGCTCATGGAAGGACTTCTAAACATGAGACGGGGACAGAGGTCACTGGGCAGAAGAGCAATTCAAGGACCCTGGACATAGAAAGCTGGGCCAGGTGACCGTGGGGGTGGGGCTTTTGCTCAGAGCCCCCCTCCCCACCACGGCCCCAGGCCCTACCCACCTGCTGTTGTTCATCTAACTTTACAACCAAAGTAACAAGCCTTGTTGCAGCCAGAGTTTTCCAAACTGAGCAAATAAAACTACTGGAGACACAGTTAAATTTGAAATCTCACATAACAAATAGTGTTTTAGTAGTTTTCTTATCGTGTAAGTACATACCGTGCAATATTGGGGGTGTGGTTATATAACAATTACTTATTGTTTATCTGACAGCCGAGTGTGACCAGGCACCCTGAGTTTTCATTTGGCAGCCCCAGCTTTCAGCTACTGCCCAGCCTAGACTCACATGTGTGTGTACACTCATGCACACATGCACAATTTCACAAGCACAGACTGGGACCCAGCACTTCCTGGCTGTCTCGTGAAACTCCTCACGTCACCCCTCTGCCACCCCATCATTCAGACAAAGAGACTCGGGCTCCAGTTGCTGCTCGTCCAAGGCCACACAGTCAGCATGTGGCCTGTCAGAAAGTGCAGACCCAGGACATTCATATTCCAAAGTCGGCACTGTTTCCACCAAAGCAGACCCAATGCATCAAATTGTAGATGTTTCTTTCCAAACAGAATGGCCATAGGAAGCTGCTATTGATTCTGCACTCAGGCCAATGGACTTGGCTCAGATCCATGTGGATGGACCTCAGACCACGGGCGATTCTGATCCAGGGAAACCCCTGCCGAGGGCTGGTGGGTGGGGTCCCCCTGGTGGGTGATGCTGGCAATCGAGCCCCCAGTGAGTACAAAGGCAGCAGTGGTACTGGTGGCAGGGCATTCTGGAAAACAGGGCTTTTCTCCCCTGGATGTCTCAGAGGGAATGAGATTTATGCCTTCTTGGGTTCAAAAGGTAGACCTGAGGTTGTCTCCAAATTGGCCAGAAGCACCTAAACGCTGGCTCTTCCTAACTAGTTGCTTTCCAGGTAACCAGTTGGTGATTTAGGTGTTTGCTATGTGGTGGGAATCATAATCTTTTAAAAAACAAGCTGCAATCTTTGACAAGCCCAGAGTGGATCACAGGATAGCACATTTCCCCGTCTACCTGGCCACCCCCATGGCAGAGAACAAGAGTAGACCTGGCCGGCAAATCTCCTGCTTTCCATCAGCAAGACAGTTCTCATGTCACACCCCAACTGCCACACCTTTGGGCATTGGTTCTGGGATGACTTTGCCAGGAATGGAAGTTAAACTTATCATTTTGTCATTTCTAGAAATATCTCCCATCCCCCTCGCTTTTTTTTTTTTTTTTTTGAGACAGAGCCTCAAGCTATCCCCCTGGGTAGAGTGCCGTGGCATTACAGCTCATAGCAACCTCCCACTCCTGGGCTCAAGCGAGTCTCCTGCCTCCACCTCCCAAGTAGCTGGGACCACAGGCGCCCGCCACAACGCCCGGCTATTTTTTGGTTGCAGCTGTCATTGTTGTTTGGCGGGTCCGGGCTGGG
>CAUYTI010105261.1:0-21862 GCA_963575145.1 Galago senegalensis | reverse complement strand
CGTATCCCACAATTTTTAGTGCATTATTGTATGGAACATGGTTTGTTTCAAAATGATGAAATATTTCTAAACATTTGTTCTCTATTGTGATTTTTGCTGATGCCCAAGATTTAACCTTTTCCTTATCAATATGTTTTTTTGATACCTCATAAGTCGTGTCACTTTCAAGGCCAGTGCTAGACATTTTGCCGGCACTATAAAATATAAATAATACGAATACTATCTGCTAAATTCATGAAATAAAGAAATAAATTACTTACCTAAAATCCGAATAGCTGATTTGTTGACATCACTTGTTTAACTAGCACTAGCACACAGTACAATGTGTATGGTCTGAGAGACAGTTACAAAATGTTTTTGTTACTGCCAATGCCAAAAAATGCGGTTGTTCATTAAGTCCAAACAATGGTGTTTGAATTCTAACAACTGATCAACAATGTGAACTTTGATAAGCAGTTCTCGATAATCAGTTCTCAACAATTATTTGTTATTATTAAAGTTTAACATTATAAAATTAACAAAAATAATATAAAACTCATATCCTGGTGAAATAGTCACATGGCAGCTGAAGACTGTATATTCCCTTCCCATTCTCCTGCTGTTCCCTAGCTTGTTGTGTTTTCTTTCCAAAAATTGGGACTTTTTTAAAATGCTATGGGACATGGGACAAATTATTAAAACATGGGACTGTCCCGCCAAAAGCGGGACATCTGGTCACCTTATGCTAGAGGTGTGCGGCACTGTATGCCCATACAGGTCCTCTGATCATCATCCAGGTTCTGCCACTCTTCCCAGTTGAAGTCCAGAGCCACATCTTCAAATAATACCAATTATAGAGAGTTAATATTTTTTTCTTGCTCTTTAAAACAAATAGAGAACTGTGGATGCATAAGTGGGTGAAAGGGAATGGAGGGCAGTTGTAATCGAGCTCTCCTCAATTCTCTCTAAGTTTTCTTTAAGGAATGATACCAAACTTGGGGCTCAGCTGGGTCTTTATTGATGTTTGGCGTGGCTTGATCCTATTTCTTTTTGCTCATAACACTACACATTAGTCTAATACACATAATACAACCCCTGACCCAGTGGAGCAGTGGTGAGAGAGCACAAGGTTTGGAATTTCTGTAGGGAAAATAAATCATTGTAGGGGTATTAACTGGCCTAATTTCTATCTTGTTGTGTCTCAGGGAATAGGGCAGCCCAAGGAGAGAGAGATGGGAAATGGCGAGTTGGTGAAGCAGTCAGAACACACACAACATTTATCAATTAAGTTTGCCATCTTATATGGGCATGACTGATGATGCCTCAGTACAATTACGATAGTAACATCAAAGATCACTGACAAATCACCATAACAGATATAATAATTATGAAAAGTTTGAAATATTGTGAGCATTACGAAAATATGACATGAAGCAAATGCATGCTGTTGGAAAAATGATGCCAAAAGATTTGCTCAATGCAGGGTTGCCACAAGCCTTTAATTTATTAAAAAGAAAAAAAAAGTATCTACAAAGTGCAATAAAGCAAAGCACAATAAAATGAGTTATACCTGTACATTGCAGCCTCAGCCAACCTGGCAGAGAGCTCTGATTTGTCTTAATTAGACCAAAGTGTAGTTTAGTCTTCACACCCTCACCTTGCTCATTCAATTGATATGGCTTCCCTGGCAAGGACATGAGCTTGGCAGGATACCTCTTTGCAACTAAGGCTGTTATCAAAGCATTATGCCCAGGAGTTCCACAAAGACCACACTGCCAAACAAGCTGAATTCACATCAGAGGCCCTTTATTGAAGAGCCGGCAACTGCCTCACACCCAGCACAGGAATTCAGAGAGCAGCCCTGAGTGCTTAAGGGGTCAGGTTTATAAGACTTGGTCTGCATCCTGGTTGGCATACAGGCTGCCCAGGTGCATCTGGGAAGGTTAGTGAGCATTGTACAGTAACAGAAATTTGCAGTTAGTCATACATCTTTGTTTCAGGACTTTCTCCACCTGGTATTTCTTAAAGGTCAGTCCAGGGACAGTTGGTACCTCCCAATCTGTTTCTCAGGGAGTTAGCCAAGCAAGAAATTGGGAGCGAACTCGAAGCAAGAAATCTATTAGTACTTTCCCATCTATCTTGGGAGTGAACTAGACTTATTCCATTTTGCTGAAAGCTTGTAGCCCAGAAATTTGCCAGGAGTTAACTGATATTTTTACACCTTAGCCTAGGCCTAACACTTTTCCATCTTAGCCTGGGCCTACTAGTTCGAACAAAAGAGCTAATGTCTGGAGGCTGTATTTTGATGATAATCCCTGCAGCTTATCAGTAAGACCTTCCAGACCTTCCTTGCAGGAGGATCTGGGAGGCTTATTTGGATATTCCATAGTCCAGTATTTGCACTGTGATCCACTTTTTCACATATGTTGTGGGAACACCTCCTCCAGGAATCTGGTGGGCATTACTTCCTGTGGGGAACCTTACAAAAGGGAAGTTAATGAGATGAACTATAGACCCTCTGCTGCATTTGATACTGGCCCCAAATGATGACTTACTGTCTCTCTCTTCCACTGTTCATTCTACTTTCCCTTCAGGTAGCCTTTTACTGACTCTAGATGCTTACAGGTGTCATGACCTTGTCCTCGTCTGGTCACCATGCTCTTCTCAGGCAGTGTTTTTTGAATCTACTCATTTATAGTCACAAGTGGGCTATAGTGAATACTAATACACACCTAAGGAGGTCACCTGGGTTCTGCATACATACCCATATGTGTTGGTGGAAGGTTCTGTAAGAGAACAGAGAGAGCCTCGCCCCAGGTATAAGTCCGTGCCTAAAATAGTATGAAAGCTTGAAACAGACTACTGCTCATGGGATGGCAAGTAGCAGTCATCTTTATTTCCAAAAGCCTTTTATAATCAGTAAGTCACGTACACCACATTAATCAATAATCTATAATTAACATTCTCTATTTTGAGTCCAACCTTAAATGAAAACACCAAATGTAAAAAACTAACATAGCTACTTAAAAACAACTACATTATATCTTAAGCAACCATGCATTCTAAACTTTATTTCTATAAAGTTAAAGTTCAATAGACAGAGCAAGGGGGTGATTTATTCTTACAAGCACTTAATTTAGTTGTAGGAATTAAGCTTAACAGTTCTGTTTTTCTTGCAGCTTTGGAGGCCACCCACTGTGAGATGTGGTGAGAAATGATTTATCACACACATAACCTTAGAATTGTTCCCCTGCACAGAGGGCTATTAACCCAACCTGCTTGGGCGAACACAGTGCAATCAGAGTTCCAGGCGGAAGGTTTTTCCTATTCTGCAGGTTCTGGTTTGTCTGCTTATCTAAGGCAGCTTAAGCTTCTGACAAGGCTTGCAATAGTTCACAAAACTGCTTCTGCCCAAATTCCTAGTGTTTATTAAAAGAGTGCATGTAAGGTGGGAGATTAAAATTATCCCACACATATGTCCCCATCTTACCACAGAAGCCTTTCTCCCCCTGGATGATTAGGGTCAATTACCTGCAGGATTAGGGTTAAGAGTGACTCTTCTTGTTTCTGGCACAATGAGCTCATAATGTCCACATGAAAGCTTTAGCTTACAATTTATTGAGGCTCTAGCTTTGACCCAGGTGAAAATATGACCCATTTGGGGACCAGAACTTTTGGCCCTACAGAATCCAGAGTTCCAGGGGACAGAAATCATAAACTACTCCAATGAGTCATTGACCGTGATGGTAAGTGGAACTCCTCCTGTCCAGCCGTTGGTTCCCAAACCCATGTAAAGTTCTCTAGTTCAGTGCACACAGTTTGTCCTATGGAATGGTATTCCATTCTTACGAGTGCTTCAGCTTTAAGTTGGCTATACCATCAGTAGATATTTTTAATGCTTTCTTTAGCCTGGCAGCTCCTATAATTGTGTTGTCTGAAATACAACTAGTATATACTATATGGTCTTGAGTCTACTTCCACAACTTCTTTGCTGTAAAGTGATACTCAGGTCTGATGTGATATTATATGGGACTGCCAGACCAGTGGATCAAATATTCCCTATGCCTTTGGATGTTTGGTGCTCATTGAAACTCACTGCTTTACCTGCAGTAAGGTAAGGCAAATTCATATCCAGATATGTGTCTGTTACTGTCAGCATTAACTACTGGCCCTTCCAGGACATTTGGGGCCAATTGTAGTCAATTTCTTTCTAAGTTTTCTTCAAGGAATGATACCAAATTTGGGGCTCAGCTGGGTCTTTATTGATGTTTGGCTGGACACACAAAATCAAAGTGGCTAGATTTGTCTTGAGTAGTAATGCACGCTGAGAGACCCATGAATAGCCTGTGTTAATCATTTGCTGTGGCACTTGCTTTGTGCAAATCTTATCAGTGCTTGGTGGATAATGCCAGAGTTTGGCTGATGTCCAATTGCTGGGCAGTTTCATCTATGGGCTTTTTAGTGCATCTTCCATGGTGGATGCTCTCTGGTGGGCATTAATATGTGATTCAAACAACTCTTCAAACTTTGTGCCCACTCCCACACGTCCATGCCCACCATAATTCTCCTTGTTTTCCATCTTTCCAATCATTATTTTCCTAGGCCCCTCCAACCAGTCAGACCATTTACTATTGCCCATTAAGTTTATACATGACATACTTGGACCATATCTCTTTCCATACAAAGTGGATAGCCACAAACTGCCTGAAGAACAGCCTATTTAGAACATTTCCCCTAGCTCTCCTATCTGTCCAAGTCTGAGGGTGGCTATGTGGTAAAACTGCTGGCAGGTTTTGGCTTGTACACACATAATGTGGTGACACATCTGTGAGTCCAGGTTGGGCTTTTCCTCTCTTCTTTAGCTAGGCACATGTGATTCTTCCTATAGTGAGAAATATGGGCTGAAATAAGACTTGGTGCTCCGTTTAACTGCTAAAATACCTTCTTAGTCTTCTGGTCTTGTTTGCTCGAGCCTGGGTTTGCCACTATTTATGGCAGATTATTGCTATCTTTAAACCTTATCACTTGGTGGAATTAACAGGACCCAGATCATGATTAACAATTCTGGCCACATGTCCACTCATCTTTTTATGGTCAAGTACTTTCTATGTGGTCAAGACCAAATAGCATGCCAGTAGTTATTTTTCAAAAGGTATGTAATTTTCAACTGCAGATGGGATATCTCTGCTACAGAACTCCAAAGGCACACACTGTGATCCTCCCACTGGGGCTTGCCACAAACTCCAAACATCCTTTCTATCACTGATACTTGGAACGTCATAGGGTCTGTCAAAGACTGTGACCCCAGTGGAGGTCTGTTTGCATCATAGTCCTGACCTAGGGTAGAGCTCTTTCCTGCTCTGGATTCCACTTAGAGCTGACAGCATTTTTCAGTTTTTTTTTTTGGCCGGGACTGGGTTTGAACCCACCACCTCTGGCATATGGGGCCAGCGCCCTACTCCTTTGAGCCATAGGCATCTCCCTGACAGCCTTTTGCATTACCAATTATAAAGACCACAGTAGTGGTCCTAGATGTCAAATTTGCTACCTTCAGTACCCAAAGCCTTATATTTCTTTCTTGGTAATAGGAGTTACAGGATGTAATAATTTGGCCTTACTTCAAAAAGGATAGCTCAGTATATTCTTGGATGGCTGTTAGAGAACTAAAATTTTACTGATGTAGCATGGCCCAGATGTTTATCTTTCACTCTCTGAGCTCCTGTTTTAGCACTGCCTTCAGTGTCATTATTACCTCTTGTTCACCTGGGTTGATCAACATGATATCAGTATATAAGATCAACATGATGTTCTATGGGATATCCAGACAGTCGTCTCTTTATACTATAATATATAAGGCAGAGGGTAGGAAAAGTCTTACAGTCTTATGGCCCTGAGTCCATAGGACAGTAACACATTGTAAGTTGGACTGTGACTAATACTCCATTTATTACCTAGTTTTCTTATGTCTTCATTCTAACAGGGAGGCTATCACAATGCTTTGAGTACCTGGATATCAATGTCAACTCAGTCCCTTTGTCTGGTAATCCTTGATGTCAACTCAGTCCCTATGTCCAGCAATCCTTGATGTCAACTCAGTCCCTCTGTCCTTGAAATGTGCAGGTATTCCTCTTTCCTCATGCACAGTTATTTAAGTGGCCATAGTTCTCTTTGGAGGACTGCGAGAATCATCGTTTCTATTTTCAGCGGTGTTGCAGCATCCTTTTTCTGTCTATCTTTTCAGGAAGTGGGTTCTAAGTTTAAAAGTTTAGGTTCATGGGCGGCGCCTATGGCTCAAAGGAGTAGGGCACCAGCCCCATATGCCGGAGGTGGTGGGTTCAATCCCAACCCTGGCCAAAAAAAAAAAAAAGTTCAGGTTCAGAAACTGGGCAAATGATTGATTTTTGGAGGGCAACTGCACTTTACTTTCTAGTTATCTATCCCTGGCTTCTACTGGTATAAAAGAGTATTCTTGTTAGCTATTCATCTGTTTTTCCCCTAAGGATTCTGTAATACTATATATATAGTATTCTTTCTATATATAGTATACAGTATATAGTATAGTATATAGTACTATACTATATATATAACATAATATATATAGAGAGAGAGGAGAGAGAGAGAGAGAGAGAGAGAGAGAGAGAGAGAGAGAGATTGTTGCTCCAGGCTAGAGTGCCATGGCATCATAGCTCACAGCAACTTCAAATTCTTGGGCTGAAGTGATCCTCTTACCTCAGCCTCCTGAGTAGCTGGGACTAGTGCCCATCACAATGCCTGGCTAGTTTTTCTATTTTTAGCAGAAACCAGTCTTACTCTTGCTCAGGCTGATCTTGAATTCCTGAGTTCAAGCAATCTACCTGCTTTGGCCTTCAAAGTGCCAGGATTACAGGTGTGAGCCACTGTGCCTGACCTGCGATCTTATTATTGTCTCATTAAGTATTGGCTGCCATTTTGACCTTGCTAGTCTTTATTATCATTGCAACCTCTTGTTCTTTGTGATGGTTTAAGCATTACCCACTCTGTATGTCAAAGTCATGTTATCACCAGTAACATGTTATCATCAGTAAGCCAAGTTCTATAACACCGTCTCCTGCTCTCAGCTCTGGCCTACAAAGACTCAACATTGGACCTGTCAGGAGTGCTAGTACCTCTTTTACCAGCATTTTCTTTATGTCCTTGGTAAGTGGTTCTCTGTACATTCTGATGGAATGTTGTCATCTGAAGGCCCTGTTAACCAGGTATTTTATTATTATTTTTATTAGTGTTATTGTTTACCAACAAGAATGAGCTTGAATAGCTGTGTATAATAAATTCAATTCAGCATGCCCATTTCCACAAGCCTTTTAATTCCCTCGTCATTCATCTGGCTTTTTTTTTTTTTTGGAGATAGAGCCTCAAGCTGTCACCCTGAGTAGAGTCCTGTGGCATCACAGCTCACAGCAACCTCCAACTCCTGGGCTTAAGTGATTCTCTTGCCTCAGCTTCCCAAGTACCTGGGACTATAGGCACCTGCCACAAAGCCTGGCTATTGTTTGGTTGCAGCTGTCATTGTTGTTTGGTGGGCCCGGGGTGGATTCAAACCTGCCAGCTCAGTGTATATGGCTGGTGCCTTAGCCGTTTGAGCCACAGGCGCTGAGCCATTCATCTGGCATTTTAACTTCATTATATGGACATTACTTTCTCCCAGAGGCCATTCCAACATTCCAACAGTAAGTTTGTACCATGTGTACAAAAATAAAAAGTTTGTACCATGTATTTGGGTCCTTGCCAAGGTGTTAAATCCCCTATTTTGGGAGAGTACTCCCCAGACAATTAACTTTTTCCTTTCCAAGTTTTTTTTCTACCTGATTAGGTATCCTCAGAATTAATTTCCTTTTCTCTCATCTGGCTCAGCACTTCTCCAGTTGACGACCCTGTGACTCAATTCTAGTCCTAGTGGCCAGGACAGGAGATGGGAAAAGATACTGAAAAGAAACCTATTGCCTTGTGATGGGGTGACCTCTATATTTTACTCTAGCCTATAGGAATGAGTCACTTCTGCAGAACAGTATATGGTGTGTATACTGGGACTTCAAGGGTCCAGTTGGATATGCCCATCTTGTGTGTCAAGGTCTCAGATTTCTCTCCACCAAGGTTCTGATTACAGTGCTCTCTTGATAGGCATTTAACTTTTTTTTTTTTTAAGATTCAGCCACCTGGATTTCTCTTGTCTTCCCTGATAGGGGATGAGAGCCACTTTGTATATAATCAGAGAGGCTACTGGCATCTTTGCTGGGCTTTTAATTGCCTCTGTAGTGCATCAAAGGCACATAGCAATAATCTTTCAATACATTTATTCATATAGCTACTAGACTATCATTTTTACCTCTTGTGGTGGGCAGAATTTTAAGGTACTCCCCTTGATTCTTTTTTGTGTAATCCCCTCCCCCTGAGCTTAAGTGGGACCTATAAGTTGCTTCTGATCAGAATGTGGCAAATGTAGCAAATTTGATGGGATTTTGCAAAGGTAATTAAGATCCTTAACTGATTGACTTTACATTAATCAAAAGGGAGATTATCCTAAATTTGCTTGGCCAACCAGAGGAATGCTTTCGGGTCTAGAGGTGAGACTTGCAGCTGCAATCTCTGTGTTGGTCCTGATTTTGAAGAAGACAGCCGCCATGAGTTCCACAACTGCAGGGAAATGAAATCTGCAACAAGCTGAGTGAGCTGGGAAACAGAGCTTTCCCCAGTACAGCCTTTGATGAGAATACAACTCAGCTGGCACCTTGACTGTAGCCTTGTGGGCTACAACCCTGAGCTGAGGGCCTCACTAAGCTGTGCCCCAAATCCTCACCCATGCAAACTCTGAGATAATAAATGTGTATTGTTTTAAGCTGCTAAGTTTGTGGTTATTTCTTATATAGTATAAAAAACAAATGCACCTCAAACAGTTGCCATATCTCATCTCCTAGTGATATTTTCCCAAGTGGCACACCATCCCATGTCACCACTCTTGACAGTTTTAACCTCGGGATTGCTCATCTTGTGCTAGAGACTGTCTGAGCTCCATCTGTCACTAGTATTACAGTCCCTATTCCTAGTTCCTAGGGGCAGAATACCTCTGCAGCTGTGTCACACCATGAATAGCCAAGAGCTTGAGTCTGACGGCTGCTGCCCTCTCTGGGCGGCACCATGTCCTTCCATGAGAAGGTGTCTGGGCTTCTCATCTCCTGACTATTATACTTTTGTTATCTTAGTGTTCCCTTTTCAATATTTTCATTTTATTTATTTGTATAATTTTAAGGGGTACATGTGCAGTATGTTACATGGATATATAGTCAACTTCTATAAGTTGACCACCCAAGAGGGTGTAACAAACAGGTCAACATAAGAAGAAGATCAACATAAGGAACTAGGTCTGCTGTACTGACCCATACACGTGCATGTCCGGTTTGTGAAAATTAGAGCAACTTGAGGAGGTGGCCAACATAGGGAGGTGGTCTGCTATGGAGGTTCTACTGTATTGTGTAAGGGTGAAATCTGGGCTTTTAATGTCACCATCCCCCAAATAATGTACATTGTATCCATTAAGTAATTCTCTTTCCCTTCCCCTCTCCCACCCTTTCAGGTCTCTAGGCCATATCACTCTAGTCTACATTCTACGTCCATGTGTACACAGTATTTAACTTCCACTTATACTTGAGAACATGTGATATTTGACTTTCCATTTCTGAGTTGTTAAGATAATGGCAACCTCTAGTACTTGTTTTGCCAACTCTGTATTTAACCATTCTATATATTAAATTCTTGCTTTTAAAATAACCGGCATACTTTTATTTTCTTACCCAGATAATGACTCATATAGTATCCTGAAAATATTCTTTCAGTAGGCATGATTTCCTTTTGTTGTTCTTTGCTTTCACAAAGCTCTGAGGTTCTCCTTGAAGTCTATAGATTTGCCTAGAGAGTTGGATTCTGGGAAACTTGTCCTTGGATACCTGGGGCTCATCCACTCAATTCACCTTAAGGATTATATGTGATTCAAGACCTAAAGTACTTAGGTCTTTAGTTCCTGGATAGGCCCTAGTCCTACAGAGTCTAGGTACTGTCTCTTGACTAAGCACTTTCACATCTCATAACCTAGATGGGACCTCAAGCACAAAGAGCAAGGAAGAAACCCACTAATTAATGTTAGGGTTCAAGCTAGCCTCCAATCTCAGGAAAATAAAACTTAACATGCAAACGCTAGGGGCAGCTGCTTAGGAGCATGAGGTATTTTATATGGAGTCTAAAGTTCTTAAGATCTGATCTAAGATAAGTGTCAATTCTAGAAGAGGGAAGGATATAGACCTTCCTGCTCAGATTACAGCCGTAGCCACAAGAGGGATACAGAGACTGTCAGAATAGGGCAACTTCTCACTTTGGACATAAGTACAGGTAGCTAAGTGACCAAAACCACCCTTCCTATCCATCTCTCAAGAGTTTTGGCTCATAGCTTCCCATATAATTTCTTCAGCTTCCTTCTCCTATTCATATTCCCCTTTCTTCCTCCTTCTCCTCTTTTCTTTTTCTCTGCCTCATTCTCCCTTTTCTTCTTCTAGTTCTTTATCTTCCTCATTATTATTTTTTATTATACTAGATATAAATGAATAAACTTTTTTATTTTGTATTTTCATTTTGTAAACATTAAGAATTTTATATGGAATTATACTCCTGTTTTATTCATCTTGTCAAGAGAGAACTAGTTTATTGGCAATATTTCACAATCTTTTTATTTATATATATATATTACAAAATAGCACATAATTTTGATAGATGTGTAGCTATTCATAATGTCTATTTTTACTTTTGTCATCATTTTGCAGATTGCCCAGACTGTTTGATTTTATACTACATATATAAATATATATACATATATGTTTTCATCATATTTAAAAGTATCTTCTACTAACTTTATTCATGGTGACAAATTAAAATATGTATAATTGTCATAAATATTTGCTCTAACGTTAAACATGTTATTTTTAGATTCTTGTCCAAAAAACTTTTCCCTCCCCTCAGATTATAGAGACATTCTCCTATATTTTCTTCTAGTTCCAAGGAGTTTTTTTCACATTTAGGTCTTTATTATTTCTAAATTAGATATGTCTTTGTGATGTACAGATATAATTTTTTATTTCATTACATTTAGGGAATACAAGTGTGTTTTGGTTACACAGATGAATTGCCCACTAGTGAATCTGGGCTTTTAATGTACCCCTCACACAAATAGTGTACATTGTACCCAGTGGGTAAAGTTTCATCCCTCATCCCCTTCTATCCTCCTCTCTTTTGAGTCTCAATGTCCGTTACACCATTTTATATGACCATGCATATCCATAGCTTGGCTCCCACTTATAAGTAAGAACATAAGGTATTTGGTTTTTCATCTGTGACTGACTTCACTTAGAATAATGCCCTCCAGTTCCATCCAACTTGCTGTAAAAGATACCATTTCACTCTTTATTATGGCTCAGTGGTATTTTGTGTTATGCGTTGTGTACATACCACATTTTCTTTGTCTATTCATTGGTTGATGGGCATTTAGGTTGATTCCACATCTTTGTGATTATGAATTGTACTGCAATAAACATGTGAGTGCAGATACTGTTTTCTGACATGTATAAGGATTTCTTTTCCTTTGGGTAGACATCCAACAGTGGGATTCCTGGATCAAATGGTAGATCTAGTTTTATTTATTTATTGAGACAGGTTCTCATTATGTTGCACTGGGTAGACATAGCATCTGAGACATCACAGCTCACAGCAACCTCAAACTCTTGGGCTTAAGCAACTCTCTTGCCTCAGCCTCCCAAGTAGCTGGGACTGCAGGTGCCCACCACAACACCTGGCTATTTTTTTGTTGCAGTTGTCATTGTTGTTTAGTTGGCCTGGGCTGGGCTTGAACCTGCTACCCTTAGTGTATGTGGCTGGCGCTGTAACCACTGTGATAAGGGGGCCAAGCTGATAGATCTAGTTTTAGTTGTTTGATAAATCTCCATACTGTTTTCTGTAGACGTTATACTCATTAACATTCTCACCAACAGTGTGTAAGTATTCTCTTTTAACTGCATCAAAGCCAACATCTATTTTTTCTGACTTTTAAAAAATGGCCATTCTGAGGAGCAGAGGGGGAGAGGAAAAAGGAGGGGAGCTCTCACCTAACAGACACAAGGTAAATGTACATGGCACAACTCCTGGGTGAGGGGCACAACTACAACAGGAACTTACCTAACAAATGCAAACAATGTGACCTAATTGTTTTATAACTTCATGTTAATCTGAAATTTTAAAAAGCAAAAATAAATGCACCTGACACTTAGTCATATCTTGCCTTATTATAAATCATACATTATAATTATTACTTTTATTAGAAGTGTTAAAATAACCTATGAAGTCAGTTAATTTGAAGTGTTTATATCACTGTTAATTGGCATAACGTGACTTGCCTATGCAGATGTGAGTTTTTGAGGATTCAGTAAAACTGTGTCTTTTACTGTTATTTATACCACTCATCTACTGTGGGGAAGGCTCTCTGTTTGGCTTTATGGAGGGAAGAAAGTATTGGTAAAAATGGGAATTCCTCTTGGCTTCATGTTAGGTGTGTATCATAAATTAAATAAACATTTGTTTGATAAATGAAATAACATGGTGATCATTACATCTTCAGTTGAGCAAGAATGGGGAATCACTGTTTTTCTGTTTGTTCTTTTTAAGTCAAACCCTTTAATTCCAATTTTTCTGTCCCCATATACTCCCCAGCTCTTACTTTGGGAAGGAAAGAGGTTGGTGGAGTACTTGAAATTATCCTATAGTTTTAAAAAAGAAAAACACAAACATGAACTAAAAAATATTAAAAATAAAAGTGGCCATTCTGACTGGAATAAGGTGGTATTACATTGCGCTTTTAATTTGCATTTTCTGTGAGTAATATTGAGCATTTTTTGAGATGTGTAACTTCTTTTGAAAAATGCCTGTTTATGTCATGTGCCCACTTTGGAATGGGATTCTTTTTTTCTCGCACTGATTTGAGTTTGTAGTAGATTTGGGATATCAGTCTTTATGGAATACATAGTTTGTGAATATTTTCTACCGTTCTGTAGGTTGTTGATTTACTTGTTTGTTTAATTCTTTTCCTGTGCTGAAGGTTTTTACTTTAATTAAGTTCCATTTGTCTAATTTTTTTTGTTGTTGCATTTCTTTTTGGAGTCTTAGTCATAATTCTTTGCCTTGGCCAAGGACTAGCATAGGTTTTCTTCTAGAATTTTTATGGTTTCAGGTGTTACATTTAAGTTGTTAGTCTTTTAAGTTAATTTTTGTATATGATGAAAGATCAGAATCCAGTTTTCATTCTTTGGCATATGGCTATCCAGTTTTCTCAGCACCATTTATTAAATAGGGGTATCCTTTCAATTTTGGTTTTGCTATTGCTATAGCTCTATTCTTTCTAATATATAGCTCAAATTCTCATCACTGCCCTCTTCCTAGAATTCTCCTTTCCTCTCTTCTTGTGATACAGGGCAGCTGGCTGAGTGGAGGACCTGCTGCCTTCTGTGTGTCTGCCCTTGGGGTATTGGTGCAGAGGTGGCAGAGGAACCAGCAGGTTGGAGGGTAAGCAGAGGGGCCACAGGAAGCTCCAGAAGCCCCAGGGGCCAGACAACTGCTGGGGGGACACCTCCTGGTGCCCAGCTCGTCACAGTGTATCTGCTCCTGGCCTCTGTCTTCCTCCCCTTGCACTTGCATCTGAACAAGGGCCCCTCCATTTCCCACACCTGGTCAATTTCATGTAAGTTTCGTAGGCCTGGGAATACACTGACATTTTGCTCCCCAGGGGAAGGGATTGTATCCTTTCATATGTTAGAAAAAATATATATAGATATACACCCCTTATCAGTGGTTCTCAACCTTCCTAATGCAGCGACCCTTTAATATAGTTCATGTTGTGGCGACCCTCAACCATAAAATTATTTTTGTTGCTACTTCATAACTGTAATTTTGCTACTGTTATGAATCGTATGTGTTTTCTGATGGTCTTAGGCGACCCCCAAAGGAGTCGTGACCCACAGGTTGAGAACTGCTGTGCCTAGACAAAGGACCCACAGGGAGATTTTTTTCCAACTTGTGTTTTTCCCTCTACCAGAAGCCCTGGTGCTTTCCAAGGACCAAGGGGGAGATTTTTTCTGATTTGAATTTTTCCCTCTGTCAGAATATCTGATGCTTTTTCTGTATTCTTTTCTATAAAACAAATCCTGTCATACCATTGTCTGTGGTCCGTGGATTCATTCCTTGCATCCTGGAGACCAAGGACCTACTGTAGAAGAAATTCTGGTAATACTTACACATAATATAATAGACTGCATATGTAGTATACTTCTCTTACTCTTTGTTTTTTAAACTTACTGATCCTGGAAACCATTCCATGTCAGTATAAAGAGATAATACTTATTCACTTATGACTGCATATTCTTCATGGTATAGAAACATTGTAGTTTATGTAATAGCTTCATGATTGATATTAGGATTGGTCACAATGCATTATCCCACAATAAACAAATTTGTATAGACATTATTTGATGTCTTTGGAATGTAAACATTTATATTAACACCTCCCCCAAAGAAGGTATAGATTTTTTTTTTTTGGCTTTATGTAACAAAAAAATTAGTATTATTTTTCTCCGTTCAAGTTTGCTAATTATTTCCTCTGTTCTGCTTTTGTGTTTATCTAGTGAGCTTTGGTCTGGTTATTATATTTTTCAGCTCTACTATTTCCATTATTTTCATCTTTATAGGTTATAATTCTTTACTGAAATTTTTCTCTCTCTTTTTTTGGCTACATGTTTTTGTTTTTTCATTTGCCTTTGCCATGTTTCTAATAGCTCATTAAGCAGTCTTATCATGGCTACTTCACAATCCTTATTAGATACTGCTAGCATCAGTATCATCTCAGGATCAGCATCTGTTCATTGTCTTTTTTCATGGAAGTTGAGATTTTCCTGGTTTTCTGAAAGACAAGCGTTTTTCCAAGCATTTTGAACATTTTGGATGTTATGTTATAAAGCTCTAGAACTTCTGAATTTTTTTCTCTATCAGGACCTTTCTGACATTGCACTAGTAGGGTAAGGGTAACATTGCTTTGTTATTGCTGGATGATAGTGTCTATCCTGGTTCTTCTGATATACCAGGAGTGAGGGGAATTTCACATCCATTGTTAAGAGGTAGACGTTCAGGCTCCAAGCTAAGTCTTTGTTGACACCACCATAGCTAGATGATTGAAGGATGCCTGTTTACTGCTGCATAAGCAGCCTCCACTGACTTCATGGAATGGGGGCCTCATTACAGCATGGCAGAGATGCTTTCATCCCTCAGAGCTTGATTTGATTTTCTAGATACTACTTAAGGAGGAACAGGGGTGGGGGAGTAGAGGACACCTTATTACAGTTGGGTGATTTTGGAAGTCTAAACTGGTCATTGTTGGTGACATACCTAAGAGAATACAAGTTTTCTCTTGACATTTGGCTGGAGAAGAATGGTTAATTTCTAAAAGTTCTCTGTCTTGCCAGGCCTCTCCTTTCTGAGGTTTTTTTTTTTGGCTAAAGAGAGCAAACTTTTCTTGGGGCATTTTGTTCTGTGTCTTTTGTCATTTCAGTGTTATGAGCTTTTCCAGATTGCAGTAAGGTTAAAAGAAAACCCAGGGAAATCACCACCATGTTATTCCTTAACTCTCAAAGAGTTGTCTGTGTAAAGCAAAGCAAAACCAGACGAAGTTATGTAGATCAAGGACAATAGACACTTTCCCACACACATTCCCAGCCCCTCCCTACTTTCTCATGCACTCCTAACCGCATATCGGGCCCTAAGACCTGAAGGCAGTACTCAGTTCCTCCCCATACTAGCGCCAAAAGTAACCGCTTTAAAAATTTTCTCAGACAAAGAATGCCCAGCAACTCTGCGAGCCTTAACTCCCCCACTCACAAACTGCCTCATGCCCTCACCCCACCTGCGTGTAATCTGCTTGCGTGTAATCTTAACTTTATAAGCAGCCTATATCAGCCTCTCGGGGTTCCTTCCCGAGCGGCTGAGGAACCCTGACGCGTTAACAAATAAACCAACCTCTTACTTTTTGCATCGACCTGTGCTCGTGAGTAGTCTTTGAGTGAGCGACCCCCGAGGTTAGACACAACAGGGGTGTCCAACCTGTACCCTATATCCTGTCCATGTGGATGATTCGAGGCCTGTTTTGTTTATCTGTGGTGTCAAATACCAGGAAAATGATAAACAGACTTTTTTCTTTTTGCTCATCAGTTTTTGTCATGTTTATGTATTTATATTTAACATGTGCCCTGAAACAACTCTTCTTCCAATGTGTAGCAGAGAAAAATAACATCAGATACCCCCTGCAACCCTTCACACTAGTTTTTAAGTTCTTATTAATATCCCACTTTATGTTGTTTAATTTTGTTTACCAGTTGACTGTCTTCCAGACTAACCCACAGGAGGGAAGAGCCTCTGTCTGTCTCATTCCTGTCCTGTCTCTGTGTTGGGACAGTGCTCACATGGCTCCCAGGCCACACATGGCAAACACTCTTAGAATATCAATATGGTGTGTAAATAAAGGAAGGGCTTGGAGCTGAATGCTGAGTAGAACATGAGATGGGAACAACATATTTCACTCTGAGGTACTCTGTAGTATCTTGGTTGAATCCTGATATTTCGTTCTATCTAAATTCACAATTGTTTTTCTTCAGACCATTCCCATATAAAAACCATCACCATGTAATGAGCTTAAGAAGCACCAAAATGGAAAATAATAGCATAACTTAACAATATCTGGAAAGTAATATTTACAAAGCCACAATTAAGATCTTATCACAGATTTGTTCTGGCAGATGTTAATCGTAATTTTATCATACAGCACTGGGGAAGATGAGTTCCCATCAGCTCCCCTAAATTAACATCAGCCACTACCTTAGGCATGAAGTGAGCTGTATGACAGAAGGGAGTAAGCTGAGAAGTAGACTCGTGTATCAGGATGAATGCACAAAATTTAACAGACACTGACAGATTTCTGTCTGCCTTTAAAAACACAGAATGGAAGAGCACTGACATTCTGCCCAAAAAAGTCAGCAGTAGATAAAGGCACATCGAATGCAGATTAGCAGTGATTTCTCAGTGCTTTTGTTATAGATCTCAATTTTCTCCAAACAATAAGGGAGAAAAGTATCCATGCACCTTTCTTAAATTTATACAAAGACAATTACTATATGCTTTAAATATTCAAGGGAGATAAAATTTCAATTAAAACAGCTCTGGACTTCGTATTTTTAGGTTTTTGGCTTTTTCTCTTTTAAAGGATTTGCATTATCTTACTATTGTATGCCACGTGATATACACGTGCTGTATAACATACTGCCCCCAAACTTACTGGCTTAAAATACCAATGAACATTCTCTCTCATAGCTTCTCTGGGATGGGGTTCTCACAAAATGGAGGCTGACACAGAGGCTGAGTGGGAAGCTGCCTGCACTTTCAGACCAAACTCTGTAACACTTCTGCTGTACTCAGGTTACATAGACCAATTCTGAGTCAACAACGGAGCAGACAGCAGAAACCAGGAGGCGAGGTTCACCAGGCCACCTTGAAGGCTAGTTTGAACAGAGCTGGTGTGAGCTCCTTCCTCTCAAATCCCTCCTGGCTCAAAAGGAAGAAAAAGAGGGAGGGAGGGCACAGGGAAGAGGGTCACTGGTAGAACTGCTGAGCTATCTGAATTTGGGGACAGAATAGGGTCTCAAATGTTAAAAGAATTAATTATATATTTATATGTACCTCACTTCCTCCTTCTACTTAAAATTACAGAGTAAATTGGGAGTTAGTCTACTCATAAGTGAAGTTGGCAGAATCTAATCTAGCATTAGCCATTTCTCAACAGTCAAGTGGCTACTGTATTTCCTGTGATAATTAGTGATCAGAGTGTTCTAATTTCAACTAAGATTTGTCAAAATCCTTTCTCTGGCTTGCTCGCTTCATTGCCTCTCTCCTGCACCACTCATGTTTCAGATGTTTCACCCTCGTGAAAGCTCTGCTGAGCACAACCCCAGGCTCTTTCTTTCCCCTTCTCTTCTTTTTTATACTTCTCACTCTCTAAATTTCTCTTCAACATTATTTTGTAATTATTCACCCCGTATGTTTTTAAAAGATTTTATATACTAGCACTAGGAATTTAAGTTTTGTAGTCAACTCTGAATCATAAATATAAATAGCAAAAAATTACTGTATTTTCAAAGTCTACGTAAAGATGCTGACACTGCCATATTCATGGAGCAGTTATCAGCAATAACTATCATATGTAAACAGAAAAGACAATTTTTTGAAAAAGAAAGCACAATTCCACCTAATCTCAGAACACAGGACTTTAAAAGTCCAATAGATTTTAAAAAGGTACAAATTCAGAATCATCTCACATACATGACTTGGCCAAGAAACCGAGCTCCATTCTGCAGAAAAGCACAGTAACATTTGCGTTTTTATCCAAAAAGTTATGAGAACCAATTAGATTACTCCAAGGAATAAAAATCACTCGACTGTTTCTACCTTTGCACAGGGTACCGAGTGTCCAGAGCACTGACTGGCCACAACATTCTGGCCCTGATGTGCCTTCAAGCTCTGTGCATCCTCATAGCCATGCTTAGGGAAATGTGCTTCTTTCATCTCCTTAGGCTGTGTGAAAATGACCAGGGTTCCCAGGCCACTGATTAAAATGAAATTGCTTATGCCTGGCCCTCCACCCACTCTTTCTCTCCTATCCTAACCACTAAAATCACAACCAAAGATGGAAACTGTAAGTTACCACAGGAGGGAAACAGTGTTACTCAGTGTGTTTGCTAGCAGGTCACAATCTCTCAACCTGTTACATGCATGGGAAACTTCCAGGCTGAGTTCAAATTGTGTGAAGAAATCATAAGGTTTCCAAGCCAATATTAAGAATGACTCTATTAAGGAAAGTGACATTTACATAGTCTGGGATGCTCCCCTGCGGCAGAAACTTCAGATGAGGATGTACAACCTTCAGGCTGAGGTCAGCACATCCAGCCCTCAGCAGAAGTGTAGAAATCAAGACAGGATGGTAAGGCAAATAAGACATGGTTTCACTGTCAGGAATAATAATACTCAGTTCAGTTGTGGGGTTTATTCTTAACAGTGAAAAATGCAGACATGATAAATATTTTCAGGATCAAAAATTCAGACCCATGATGATGAACAAGATGGCCTATTTGAAACTACAGTGGCCTCCAGAAATTCAGCTGAGGAAATTCAGGGAAATTTAAGGGTGCACAGGGAAAGGGACCCAAGACCCCATCCCACAGAGCCAGTGGGATGGAGTGTCCAGGGGCCCATTTTACAGAGGCAGGGGGACAGAGTGTCCAGGGCCTGTGGCCAACTTTCCATTGTCCCATTTCACAAAGAAAAACCTGAGTCACAGGGAAGTCAAGTTGCTCTCCTGACCTTATTAGCTTTTCACCAGAGACTTCTTAGAGATACAGTGTTAACACCTGTGGGTAAGAGAAATATCATCAAGAATTCCAGGCTCGGCGCCTATAGCTCAACCGGCTAAGGCGCCAGCTGCGTACACCTAAGGTGGCCGGTTCGAATCCCCAGCCCGGACCCGCCGAACAACAATGACGGCTGCAACCAAAAAATAGCCAGGCGTTGTGGCCGGCGCCTGTGGTCCCAGCTACTTGGGAGGCGGAGGCAAGAGACTCGCTTGAGCCCAGGAGTTGGAGGTTGCTGTGAGCAGTGAAGCCATGTCACTCTACCCAGGGGGACAGCTTGAGGCTCTGTCTCAAAAAAAAAAAAAAAATTCAGGTTTAATATACCCACCAAAGGATGTGTATATGAACACAATAGCCCCAAACTGGCAATAATCCAAATGTCTACTAATAATGATGGATTGTGGTATATTCATACAATGGATTACAAATGAATTACTTAAAAAAAAAAGAACTACAGGTCAGGTTACCGGGGATTGAGCCTGTAATCTCAACACTTTGGAAGGCTGAGGCAGGAGAATTGCTTCAGCCCAGGAAGCAATGAGACCAGCCTGTGTAACACAGAGAGGCCCTATCTCTAAAAAAATATAGAAAAAAAAGTTATCTGGGCATGGTGGTGCAGCTATAGTCCTACTTACTCAGAAGGCTGAGGTAGGAGGACCACTGGAGTCCAGCAGTTCAAGGTTACAGTGAGCTATGATGCCACCACTGCACTCTAGCCCTGTCAGCAGAGCAAGAGCCTGTCTCTAAAAAAAGAACTACAGGGCAGCACCTGTGGCTCTAAAGAATAAGGTGCCGGCCCCATATGCTGGAGGTGGCGGGTTCAAACCTAGCCCCAGCCAAAAACTGAAAAAAAAAAAAAAAAGAGCTACAGATATTACAATAACATGGGTGAATTTCAAATTATATTGAAAAACCAGGCCCAAGATTATGCACTGCATGATTCCATATATATGAAGCTCAAAGAATAGCTCAAATGAACCTATAGTTATTGAAATCAGAAAGTGGTTGCTGGGGCTTGGCAACCGTAGCTCCGTAGTTAGGGTGCTAGCTACATGCACGGGGGCTGGTGGGTTTGAACCCAGCCCCAGGCTGCTAAACAATAATGACAACTACAACAAAAAAACAGCCAGGCGTTTTGGTGGGTGCCTGTAGTCCCAGCTACTTGGGAGGATGAGGCAAGAGAATCGTTTAAGCCCGAAAGTTTGAGGTTGCTGTGAGCTAGGATACCACAGCAACTCTACCGAGGGTGACATAGTGAGACTCTGTCTCAAAAAGAAAAAAAAGTGGTTGCTAAAGGGATTGTCTAATAGGAATAAGAGTCCCAGGGGCACCCAAGTTATGTTACTGTATAATTTGAATTTTAGGCTGGGCACGGTTCCTCATACCTATAATCCTAGTACTCTGGCAGGCAGAGGTGGGAGAACTGCTTAAGAGTCTATCTCTACAAAAAATAGAAAAATGAGCCAGACCTGGTGGCAGGTGCCTATAGTCCTAGTTACTAGGGAAGTTGAGGCAGGAGGATCACTTGAGCCCAGGAGTTTGAGGTTGGTGTGGTTTAGGCTGAGGCCATGGCATGCTAGCCTGGACAAGAGAGTGAGACTCTGTCTCAAAAAAAAAAGAAAGAAAAAGAATTTTGTATAATGAGCATGCGCATTAATCCATAAATCCCAAAACAATAAAGACACTTCGAAAATACGATTCTCAGTTTATAACACAAATTCATATTTAGTTCAATTCAGCAGCATTTCCTGCATCTACTGATGGGCCAGGCCACATCCTGGGTGGAGGAGAATTGCTTCAGCCCAGGAAGCAATGAGACCAGCCTGTGTAACACAGAGAGGCCCTGTGCAGGTGCTGTGTAAGCTGTGGAGGCAGGGAGACCATCTGCTGTGTGCCTTGGGAAAATAACATAACCCTTCTTTTTTTTTTTTTTTTTTTTGAGACAGAATCTCAAGCTGTTGCTCTGGGTAGAATGCCGTGGCGTCACAGCTCACAGCAACCTCCAACTCTTGGGCTCAAGCAATCCTCTTGCCTCAGTTTTTCTATTTTTATTAGAGACAGGGTCTCGCTTTTTGCTCAGTCTGGTCTCACAAGTTCAAGCTATCCAGCCACCTTGGCCTCTCAGAGTGCTAGAATTACAGGTTTGAGCCACCTTTGAGGAGCCTTACTTTCCTTCTTTTTAAACAAAGATGTGACAGTAATTATGAGATGAAGAGGAAGAATAGACATGGAGGCTCTGGGCATGTGGTCACCACTGGGTATCATCTCACAGAGCCCAAAACAGCCCTATAAGCTGAGTGTGTCCATTTACCAGAGGA
>CAUYTI010105257.1:0-18955 GCA_963575145.1 Galago senegalensis | reverse complement strand
AAATAGCTGGGCGTTGTGGCGGGAGCCGGTGGTCCCAGCTACTTGGGAGGCAGAGGCAAGAGACTCGCTTGAGCCTAGGAGTTGGAGGTTGCTGTGAGCTGTAATGCCACAGCACTCTACCCAGGGGGACAGCTTGAGGCTCTGTCTCAAAAAAAAAAAAAAAAAAAAAAACTGTGATCCTCAGTGGCTTTTCCCTAATTCTTATTTTTTTATTCTTATTTTTCTTCTCTTTTCTTTCTTTCATTTTTTTTTTTTCTGTCGCAGTTTATGGGGCTGGGTTCAAGCCCACCATGCTTGGTATGGGCTCAGCACTCTACTCACTGAGCCACAGGCACTGCTTCTTTTTTTTTTTGAGACAGAGTCTTACTATGTCCCAATCGGTAGGTGCCATGGTGTCACAGCTCACAGCAACCTCAAAAACTCTTGGGCTTAAGTAATTCTCTTGCCTCAGCCTCCAAGTAGCTGGCACTACATGTACCCTCCACAACACTCAACTATTTTTTAGAGACAGAGTCTCACTGTCACTGTAGCTCAGACTGGTCTCAAACTTGTGAGCTCAGGTGGTCCACCCATCTCGGCCTCTCAGGTACTAGGAGTATAGGCATAAGCCACCACGCCCAGCCTATTATTTTTCTAAGATCACATTTCTCCATATTTATCTGATTAACCATTATTTATTGATAACTGCAATTTAAGGTCTAAATTTGAATTTGCTTTATTTTTATAAGAGGTGAAAGCTGTGTTTTTCTTAAAAACTGTAGGAAAAAAAGGTATGATTGAGAATTTCTTTTCTTTTTTTTTTTTTTTTTGAGACAGAGCCTCAAGCTGTCCCCCTGGGTAGAGTGCTGTGGCATTACAGCTCACAGCAACCTTCAACTCCTGGGCTCAAGCAAGTCTCTTGCCTCCGCCTCCCAAGTAGCTGGGACCACAGGCGCCCGCCACAACGCCCGGCTATTTTTTTTTTTTTTTTTGGTTGCAGCTGTCATTGTTGTTTGGTGGGTCCGGGCTGGGGATTCAAACCCACCACCTTATGTGTACGTGGCTGGCGCCTTAGCCAGTTGAGCTATAGGCGCCGAGCCAGAGCCAAGAATTTCTTTTATAACTTGGCTTGACCCTGTAAATGTGAATGGTTTTTTTTTTTTTTTTTTTGAGACAGAGCCTCAAGCTATCCCCCTGGGTAGAGTGCTGTGGCATCACAGCTCACAGCAACCTCCAACTCTTGGGCTCAAGTGAGTCTCTTGCCTCTGCCTCCCAAGTAGCTGGGATAACAGGCGCCCGCTACAACGTCTGGCTATTTTTGGTTGCAGCCATCATTGTTGTTTGGCGGGCTTGGGTGGATTCGAACCCACCACTTTAGGTGTATGTGGCTGGTGCCTTAGCCGCTTGAGCCACAGGCGCCGAGCCACGTGAATGGTTTGTAATGGTGTACTTGACTACAGGAAATTCACTGGTGGTCAATTTAACTAATGTTACTATTGACTACTTGGTCATGAGTTCAAGATACAGTCTTACACACTGAAAGTTCGAGGCCAGGTTTGGTAGCAAGTACCTGTAGCCCTAGCTACTGGGGAGGCTGAGGTGGAAAGATCGCTTGAGCACAGGAATTCAAGGCCAGCGTAGGCAACACATCAAGACTCTATGTCTTAAATAAACAAAAACCAAGCTGGCCTGGCCTAGTGGCTCACACCTATAATCCTAGCACTTTGGGAGCCTTAGGTGGGAGTATTGATTGAGCCCAGGAGTTTGAGACCAACCTGAATAACATAGTAAGACCCATCTCTACAAAAAATAGAAGAATTAGGCCACTGCCCATAGCTCAGTGGGTGGGTCACCGGCCATATATGCACAGGCTGGTGGGTTTGAACCAGCCTGGGCCTACTAAACAACAATGACAACTACCAAAAAAAAAATATATATATATATATATCTATATATATATATAGCGCCAGGCATTGTGGCAGGCACCTGTAGTCCCAGCTACTTGGGAGGCTGAGGCAAGAGAATCACCTAAGCCCAAGAGTTTGAGGTTGCTGTGACCTGTGACGGCCACAGCACTCTACTGAGGGCAACATAGTGAGACTCTGTCTCCAAAAAAAAAAAAGGTTTTGTTTCACATTCTTGCTTCTATTATATCCTTCAGGTTTGGGAAATAATATTTATATTCGCATATATATATGTATATATATACTTTTTTTACTAAAAATGTACAAGGCCACAGAACACGTCTGCAGCTGAGTAATGACAGGACCTACAGGTGCACAGGATGTGTGCTCACTCATCAGTTGCTGTGAAGCTACTGCTGCTGTTTTTCCTCCCATTATTGCTAATTTTTGTCATCATTTACCTTTGCAAGAGTCCGCATGCCCATGCTGGCCTTAGGGAAACCCCTGGGGTACTGGCACCCTACCAGAACCGTCCCAGAACTTTCTCTGAAGTTCTTTGGGTAACAGTGATGAGGCCAGTCTGGGTTGCCACCTTGGAAGTCATGCACATGGCTCGCATGTGGTTCCCCAAGTTGGAGCCAGTCCTGGAGGTTGGCACTAGCTCTGTTTCCCCAAACAAGAAGCTTCCCAGGGTTGGTCACCTGGGGATCCAAGATCATGTTGTAGATAAGATAACTGCCTTTGCCAGAGACTCTGCTACTGACTCCTGTGGTGTCTCCTTGAGTTTTGCCAGGGCCAGGGCCAGCTGTCATCCAGCCTCACACTTTGTCCTAAGTGAAGGCTACTGATTGTGTCCTGGAGACCCTGCCTGATTTCACACAGAGCTAAGCTGTCATTTCTTCCCTACTGTGGGTAACCTTTTCCTCAGCAGATTTCCAGCACAGTTCTTTACTGCTGGACAGTATGGACAGTTGTTAGGTAGGGTTGTTTGTTTTTTTTTTTTAAGACAGTCTTACTTTCTTGCCCGGTAGAGTGCCATGGCATCATAGCTCACAGCTGCCTCAAACTCTTGGACTCAAACAATCCTCTTGTCTCAGCTTCCCACGTGGTGTCTTCCACTATACAGGGATAGTTTTAGAGGCGAGGTCTCACTTCTTGCTAAGGCTGGCCTTGACCCCCTGAGCTCAAACAACCTACCTGCCTCGGCCTCCCAGAGTGCTAGGATTACAGGCACAAGACACCGTGCTGTCCTGTTAGCTAGGTTTTAATAGAAGGCAAAGCCTGCAACTGTGTGCATGTGAGTCATGCAATTCTAGCTGGAAGACTTGGACGATGTGAAGAATTTTAGAGTTGGCACACATGGCATTGTAGTTACTGTAGTTTTATTGCTGGCTGCGATCATATTTTGGTGGCCTAATTTTATATCTGTGTTGTAACTTCAGGAATCTTAAGTAGAACTTTTTTTTTTTTTTTAGAGATAGAGTTTCACTTAATTGACCATGGTAGAGTGCCGTGGCATCACACAGCTCACAGCAACCTCCAACTCCTGGGCTTAGGCAATTCCCTTGCCTCAGCCTCCTGAGTAGCTGGGACTACGGACGCCCACCACAACGCCCAGTTATTTTTTGGTTGCAGTTTGGCCGGGGCCAAGTTCGAACCTGCCACCCTTGGTATATGGGGCTGGCACCCTGCCCAATGAGCCACACGGGGGGCCGCCCCCCCCCTTTTAAGACATAGTTTCCTTATGTCGCCCTAGGTAGAGTGCTATGGCATCACAGCTCACAGCAACCTCCAACTCTTGGACTTAAGTGATTCTCTTGTCTCAGCCTCCCAAGTAGCTGGGACTATAGGCACCAGCCACAACCCCCAGCTATTTCTTTTGTAACAGTTGTCATTGTTTAGCTGGCCCAGGTCAGGTTCAAACCTGCTAGCCTTGGTGTATGTGGCTGGTGCCATAACCACTGTGCTTCGGGCGCCAAGCTTTAAGTAGAACTTTTTGTGTAGTACCTGGCATTTAGCTTTGGTAGAGCATGAGTTTTGTTTATTTATTTATTTATTTTGAGACCGTTTTACTATGTTGCCCCCGTTAGAGTGCCATGGCGTCATAGGTTCCAGCAACCTCAAACTCTTGGGCTGAAGCGATTCTCTTGCCTCAGCCTCCCAAGTAACTGGAACTACAGGCACCCACCACAATGCCTGGCTATTTTTTGGTTGTAGCTGTCATTATTTGGCAGGCCCAGGCTGGATTCAAACCTGCCAGCTCTGGTGTATGTCTGGTGCCCTAGCTGCTGAGCTTCAAGCACCAAGCCCCAGCTAATTTTTTGTTATAGTTGTCATTGTTATTTAGCAGGCCTAGGCCAGGTTTGGACCCGCCAGCCCTGGTGTATGAGCCTAGTGCCCTAACCACTGAGTTACAAGCACTGAGCCAGAGCATGAGTTTAGGAGTTGGACCTGGGTTTGATTCCCAGCTCCGCTGTTTGCTGGCTGTGACCCTAGGGAAATTTCTTGAGATGTCATCCTTGGTTTTCGCACTAGAAAATGGGGATAGTAGTAGTACCCATTTCCTAGGTTTGTAGTGGGAATTAAATGAACTAATGCCAGTCAAATGCATTAACAATTGTCTGACCTTCTACACATATTTTTTTAAACTGTTTTGAATATGTTTATGTTCATTTTTTTAATTTTTTTTATTTTTTTAGAATTTTTTACTTCTACACATGTTTTTGAGTTTGAGAACTTGTCCTAGAAAAAGTGCTGCATAGCTCATTGCTGAATATCACTGTGGTCACCTTCGAAGTCCTCTGCTTGAGAAGCTGTATACACTGAATCCAGCTTAGTTGTCAGACCTTGTATGATGATGGCTCTGATGGCCATTCCAGAAAAAGTGTCCCAGAACTGATTTGAAGAGTGGACAAGGCACTGACGTCAGCGCATAGCTTCCCACAGGAAGTACTTTGAAGGTGACCGTAGTGATCTTCAGCAATGAGGGATGTAGCACTTTTTCTAGGATGAGTTGAAGAACTTAGTTGTCCCACCCCATATGTGGATCACATTGTCTAGCATATGCCAAAGAGTTTGGCAGGAACGTTCTGCATCTTCATTGTCAAAGCACAAACATGAATCCATCTACCTGTGTGTCTGCCCGCCCACCCTCCTGTCTCTGGATCTGTGGGCCCAAGGCCATGTTGAAAGATGTCTACCTCAGAGCACATCTTTGCATTTTGCTTGCTGTAAAGACCGTTTTTTTGAAGTCTATTGACACATGAGTTTTATTGTTTGTTTTATATCACAAGGGTGATTTCTACATCTCCGTTTCCCCCAGGCTACTGTTGTTTGGGAATCTGGCTCCGGCTGACCTTTCATCTCCTTACCTTTTACCTGCTTTCCTGGGTGCCTGGCCCCTGGCGGGAGTGGGGGAGGTGGGGCCGGGAGTGGGGGAGGTGGGGCCGTGGGGTAAGCCCTGCCTTTGGGAAGGCTTCTAATGACATGTTTTAGTTAAGAGGAATTGATTGTGGAGAAAGGGAACAAAGTGAACACATTGAAAAACAAAATACCAGAGCAGTTTATTGGCCGAGGGTTTGGGAGAGGCATTGTGCATGGTGAGTAAAGATAATCTTCCCCAAGTCGAAAGGGGCATGTCAGTATCTGTCCCCTAAATTGTCAGTTTCACATCAGGAAAGCTCTCTGTGGTCCTCATGATTCGATTCAGAGAATCAGATGAAGATTCATGGCCTTGAGCAGTTTAGGTTGGCTGAATTTTTGGAAGGCTGAATTCATACCTTATAAGTGAAAGTCATTTGTCTGCAAGTGCAGGTTAAACTGCTAAATGTGTCTGGGAGAATTCTTATGCTTGGAGATGTGGATTCCTGAGCCAGACAGAGCAGGTCCCTGGGGGCAGGGAGCTTTACACAGAGGGAGAGAACAGTCAGAGTTAGCAGCCGCCTCTGGTGATGGCCAGTAGGCCTGGCTGAGGGCAGGTGACAGGGAGAGTTCAGGTTGTAAAGGTGATGGAGACAACCACAGAATAGATTTGAACTTGAGACTGGAGATGTGAATTTTTTTTAAATCATGATAAATAGGTCGTGGCATTCAGCTTTAGCATCTTATTCTGCATCTTGGTGTTTATCCAAGAGCGGATTAGTATAAGGCACTTAAATGCTCCGGGCAGACCTTGGCCATAAATCTCTGCGTTAGGGGCCCTCATGCCATTGAGAGTGGCACACGGCGTGGCGCCCTTGCTGAGCTGGGCCTTGGTAGGCACCTGGCACACTCCAGGCAGGGAGGTCTGTGGGAGCCCCTATGGGTGGGGGGGTTCCAGGGAGGGGAGGATCTCCCCCCACTCAGCCTTTTAGGGCAGAGGGCTGATCCAGCCCCCAGGACCTTTGCTCCAGGCCCCATGTCCCACACCAGCTTCTCAGAGACGATTTCTGTATTTTCAGTGAAGATGCACACAGCCACAGCCCCATGGCAGTGCTGGACCATGTGGACAGAGGGCTTTTGTCTCTGGCATATCAGAGGCACCTGTGTTGCTACCACACAGTCACCTCTGGTTTATCCCTGTGCTGGTCTGGGGCAGGGAAAGAAGTGGCCCATGTCAGGGGCAGTTGCCAAGAGGCCAGCCCGAAGTCTCCATGGTGATCTGAGGGAATGATTGAATGGGGTGGGGGGTGGTTAAGTCTTCTTTTCTTCAATCTTTATTTTTTCATTTCTTTTCAACTTTTCTTCCTTATTCTCTTTTCTGTTTTTCTTTCACACCACGTAAACTCTGTCCCCAGAGCACAGCCTCTCTCTATCCCAGGCTGCCATGTGTCTCAGAGATCTGGGTGTGGAAGAAAACCTCTAGAGTGGGGATCTCTCCAAATAGGCCGCCCCGGGGGTTGATGTGGATTCATGAGCAGTTGAGCAGGTCTCTTGGGAGGTCCCTCTGGAGGGGTGGCATGGAGGAAGAAGAGCTGGGGCAGCAGATAATGCAGAGCTGCTTCCCTTCAGCTAGGAGGCCCAGGCCCGGAGCAGACATGTGCCCGCTGGGGCCAGGGTGCCTTCCCATCAGCAGGCTCTGGGGACTGAATTTAGCCCGAGGGGAGGCATGGAGTGTGAACAGTGCTAGTCCATTCCTGCCCAGGCAGGGCAAAGCAGGTGCTGGTGGAGGGAGGAGACAGGCACGAGGGAAAGTGTGTTGAGATTCGTTTTTCCTCCACATAGTAGTTTGGGTGTAGAGAAAGTCAGAGCCTGGGCGGGCCTGGGGGCTGTCTGACTGAGTCTGGGGCTGCCGGGGACCCACCTGCCCCTCAGAGGCCAGAGGGGCCAGAGGCAGCAGCGGATGAAGTAGGAAGCCACATGGGAGGAGAAAGGAAAGGGAAGTCTGGTCCACGGAGACTAACGGTTTAGTTGTGCACCGAGAGTGGGATGTGGCAGAGCTCCCACCTGCACGAGGCAGGGGACTACCGACTTGCCTCAGCTCAGCCCTGCCTCAGCCCTTTCTGTCATCTTGGGAGGGTTGAGGGAAGAAGGAAGGAAAGAAAGAGGCTGTCTGGTGTAGCTGGATCAGACACAGCCTCAGCCTGTCCACTGCAGCCAGCATGGCCAGCTGGCCTGAGTGCCCTTCCTTCCCCAGTATGCTAGGGCTCTCCTCGTCTGGGGCTAGGGGTGGACAGGTGCCCAGCCTGGCAGGGTATGCCTCGGAGTCCAGGGAGGCCTCCAGGGAAGGAGCACGTGGGTGTCCCTGGCCTCCTGTTCTTGCCAAAAGGAGGGAGGGAGAAGGTGAACCCAGGGCCCCCCTGGCAGGTTAGAATGGACAGACCCTGACCCCAGCCCCTGCTGTAGTAGAGAAGTGCCTTCTGGACATATAGGAGTAGAAGGAGCACAAAACAGAAAGTGGCCAGTACAATACTTGCCTGGGGAAGCCCCTGGCCAGGGCTGGCAGCCATGGCGATATGCACAGGGCAGTCACACCTCTGGGAAGGCTGACATGGGAGACAGGTGCTGGCAGCAGGCAAGGCTTCAGTGAGGACAAAGAGGTCAGGATGACCACATCTTGAAGGAGCTGAACGTGGGCAAAGCAGGGCAGCCAGCCAGGCGGATATGAAGGATGCTGCCTCCAGAGAGCCAGGGATGCCTGCTATCCGCCTGAACTCTCTGAGGACCTCCTCATTAAAACATGATGCTCTGGGGCGGTGCCTGTGCCTCAAAGGAGTAGGGCGCTGGCCCCATATGCTGGAGGTGGCGGGTTCAAACCCAGCCCCAGCCAAAAACTGCAAAAAAAAACATGATGCTCTGGCTTGGGGCCTGCAGCTCTTGCAGCTAAGGCGCAAGCCACATACACCAGAGTTGGCGGGTTCAAATCCAGCCTGGGATCCTGCCAAACAACAATGACAACCACAACCAAAAAATAGCCGGGCACTGTGGTGGGTGCCTGTAGTCCCAGCCACTTGAGAGGCTGTGGCAAGAGAATCGCCTAAGCCCAGGAATTGGAGGTTGCTGTGAGCTGGGACACCATAGCACTCTATCAAGGGTGACAAAGTGAGACTCTGTCTCTTAAAAAAAAAAGGGACGGGAATGGCTGTATCTGGTTACTTTGCTGTGTGTTTCTGACTTCCTTGGTGTTAGGCCCCTCTGCCCAGCTCTGGAAAGAGCAAGGGGCCCTGGCCTAGAGCTAGACAGCACCTGTGGGCCGGGATCAACCTTTAGAAAGTCACAGTGGCTGCATCACTCTGGTTGCTGTTTCCGTGACTGGAGGTGGGAGAGGCTGCCAAACTGCACCCACACCCACCTGGGTGAGAGTTGGGGTGAGGTCATGGCCCCTGCCCAGAAGGAAGCAGCTGGGAGAGCTGGCTGAACAGGGTGGGGCAGGGCCTGGAAGGCCTTGCTTTCCCTTTTCTATTATTTCTACACCAGGGGCATAAAAGCTCTGTGGGTTCGGTCCCTGCCCACTGGTCAGGTATTTCCATGTTGTGGTGCAGGTGGATCAGGCCAGGGGAGCCAGGTGGTGGAGCTGCCTCTCACCACACCCTCCATCCCCCTGACCTCCTGGCTCTAAAAGGTAGAAAGGGACCTCAGACTAGAGTCTGAAAACCGCTGGGGGAGGCATCCGTGGCAGCAGAAGGCTGCCCTGTTCCTGGAGTGCCCCTCTGTACAACACCCAGACCAGAGGTCAGCCCTGGCGCGCTGCCCTGTGTGCCTAGATATAGCCACAGGTGCCTAGACAGGGCTACCAGTGAGGCTCCCCTCCTCACCCTTCTCCTTTCCCCTCTCTCCTCCCCTTCGTTCACCTCACCTCTCACATCACCTCCCCTCTCCCCTCAGCTCCTTTCACCTCCCTTCCCTGTTCTCTCCTCTTTCCCTTCTTTCCTCTCCCCTCACCTCTCACCTCCCCTCTTCCCTCGCCTCTCACCTCCCCTCTCATATCACCTGTCCACACACTCCGGTCCCAGAAACCTCTGCCTCTCCTGATTCAATCTCCTGGCTCTGGATCGGTTGTGCAGCCATTTCTCCCTTCTCAGTGTGGAGGCTGCGGTTACAAGGTGAGGTAACTGTGTCCGGGCCTAGGAGGTAGGTGCCAGGAGCGCTGGGAGTGTGTGTGGGAAGCTCTCCAAATGCAATGGTCAGGCGCCAACTGCAACGGGCGAAATGTTACATTTCATTGAACACGGTTTCAGAAATGGGAACGTCTCAGATACGTGGGGAAGAAAAGGCACGGACCAGTGGACTTGCCTGTGGCCATTGCCCTTCACCGGTTCTCACACGGGACTTCTGTTCACCCCCAACTCCAGATGATGGAAAAGCAAATCCCAGAGGATAAAAGATAAAACTGTATTTATCACCATTTTAGTACCTGTCTCTAAAAGATGTGTCTTTTTAACAATAACCCTAATATAGTATAACAGCTAAAAAACATGATCAGAAGTTCCCTCGTGTCACGCAGTTGCAGTTGTGTGGAATGAGTCCTTTACGTGACCAGAGTGTGGAGGTGGACAGGACAGGGAGGCAAAGAAGAATGACCTACCCAGCCCCCTTGGTCATGTGTCTGTTAGAAGGATGGCTCTTCAGTTTCATGAGACAGTATATTTTTGATAATGGCTTTTATGAGATATAGTTTATATACCATACAATTCACCCACTTAAAGTTTATGATGTCTTACAGTTAAGTTCGCACACTTGCCACCCTGTGCTTACATTGGCAGCACCGTACAAACAGCTCAGTAGGGTTTCATAACCTTGGTATAGCTGTGTTGCTGTGAGGGGTGTCTTGCTGAGTGGCATTCAGTATCTTTTGTTGTGTGTTTTTGAGACAGTGTCTGAGCTTGAATTAAAACAATGAGTATTGGCTCGGAGCCTATGGCTCAAGCAGCTAAGTGCCAGCCACACACACCTGAGCTGGCGGGTTCAAATCCAGCCTGGGCCTGCCAAACGACAATGATGGCTGCAACCAAAAAATTGCCAGGCATTGTGGCGGGCGCCTGTGGTCCCAGTTACTTGGGAGGCGGAGGCGGGAGACTCGCTTGAGCCCAGGAGTTGGAGGTTGCTGTGAGCGTGATGCCATGGCACTCTACCCAGGGGGATAGCTTGAGGCTCCATCTCAAAAAAAAAAATTAAAACAATGAGTGAACATTAAATTTCTTAAACTTGGCAGGAGTGGAAGTGAAATCAGAGGCACGTTAGTCCAAGTTTATGGGGATAATGCCATTAAGAAAATGACAGTGGCTCGGCGCCTGTGGTTCAAGCGGCTAAGGCGCCAGCCACGTACACCTAAGGTGGTGGGTTTGAATCCCTAGCCGGGGCCCGCCAAACAACAATGACGGCTACAACCAAAAAATGGCCGGGTGTTGTGGCAGGCGCCTGTGGTCCCAGCTACTTGGGAGGCTGAGGCAGGAGACTTGCTTGAGTCCAGGAGTTGGAGGTTGCTGTGAGCTGTGATGCCACGGCACTCTACCCAGGGGGACAGCTTGAGGCTCTGTCTCAAAAAAAAAAAAAAAAGAAAAGAAAAGAAAATGACAGTGTACAGATAGGCTAAATGGCTCAATGTTTTTCTGAGAGAACAGAAAGTGTCACTGATGAAGAGAGGTGAGGGCAGCCAGTAATGAGAAGAATGAATAAAAACCTGGCAAAAAATAGTCAAATTGTGCATCAAAATCATTGGCTTACTGTCAAGAGAAGTGTAGTAGACCAAGTTAACATCGAGAGAGAAACAGTTAAGAAAATCTGAACTGAAAATCTTGGCCAAAACCTTGTGGCCCTTACATCATGACCCAGCACCAGCTCACACAGCACTGTCCGAGGGAGATTTAGTAAAATGACCATGTTGGCAAGAGAGCCTTCCCTGTTCACCTGATCTGGCCCCTGGTGACTTTTTTCTTTATCCAAAGATAAAGGAAATATTGAAAGGAAGACATTTTGATGACATTCAGGACATTAGGATGATATAAGGATAGCTCTGTTGGCCATTCCAAAAAAAAAAGAGTTCCATAATTGCTTTGAAGGATGGACTAGGCGCTGGTGTCAGTGCACAGCTTCCAAGAGGAATTCTTGGAAGGTCTGATGATATACAGCAATGAGGTCTGTGGCACTTTTCCTAGGCTGAGCTCGCAAACTTAATTGTCAGACTGCATGCACGTCAGTGGTCTGAAGCATATTCACAGAGCTATGCAACCGTTACCACCGTGAGTTTGAAGAGATTTTCCTAACCGGCTCCTTTGCCACCACCTGTCAATCTGCCCGTCCGCCCCGGGGCCTGTCAATCACCAGTCTTTCTGTCTCTGTAGATTACCTGAAGTCATGCAATATGTGACCTTGTGTGTCTGGCTTTCACTCAGCATCATGCCTTCCGGATGCATCCCAGCCCTGGCTCGTGGTGGTCCCATGTTCATTTTTATTGCTGTGTGGCGATCGCTGGTGGACAGACTACGTGTATTCACGCACTCACCACTGGATGTATGTGATGCACCTTTTGGCTGTTACAGATTAAACTGCTGCGGGCATTTGGGTGCGTGTTTTTGTGTAGATACCTCTGCCTCCTGGGTAGATACCCGGGAGTGGAGTTGCTGTGTCGGGTGGTAACTCTGTGTTTTTACCTTTTGAGGAACTGCCAGACATTTGCCAACCGTGTGCCATTCCCACAAGCCCTTATGTGAATTCTGATTTATCTATATCCTCGTCTGGTGCTGTTTTCCATCTTTTTGATCTCCTGAACTCAGGAGTTGGAGAGTCGCCTAAGCAAGAGTGAGATCTCATCTCTACTAAAAATAGGAAAACTAGCCAAGTGGGCTGTCGGGTGCCTGTAATCCCAGCTACTGGGGAGGCTGAAGCAAGGGGATCACTTGAGCCCAAGAGTTATAGGCACCCGATCCCAGGGTGACAATGAGACTCTGTCTCAAGAACAAACAAACAAATCAATACACAAACACTAATGAAGGCTGATGAACTTTTCTTGTGTCATCTGACACCACAGGTAGGTAAAACAGCCCTGATCTGCATGTGGTCTGTGGGTCACAGGTTGGATGCTCCTGATCAAAGTCTGTACACACAGGGAGGGATGTGCGTAGGTTATATGCAAATACTGTGCTGTTTCATACTAGGAATTTGAGCACCCATGGATTTTGATGTGCTTGGGGTCCTGGAACCAAGATCCTGAGGGACAACACAACTGTATACGCTTTGTTTTTTCCTATGTAGTAACAGGTGACTGGCCTGTATGGCGGGGATAGACTGAACAAAGGTATGATCCTTTCCTAAGTGGAAGCGAGCAGGTAGGCAGGAGATTTCTTCATGCTGCTAAGAATGTCCAGGCAAGGTGGCTCACACCTGTAATCCCAGCACTCTGGGAGGCCGAGATGGGTGGATTGCCTGAGCTCACAGGTTCTAGACCAGCCTGAGCCAGAGTGAGACTCTGTCTCTAAAAATAGCTGGGCGTTGTTAGGGGGCAGGGGGGCGCCTATCATCCCAGCTACTTGGGAGACTGAGGCAAGAGAATCGCTTGAGCCCAAGAGTTGGAGGTTGCTGTGAGCAGTGGCGCCACAGCACTCTACCCAGGGTAACAAAATGAGACTCTGTCTCCAAAAAAAAAAAGAATGGTATAAATTTCAAATTGATAAATTGCTTATTTCTGAAATTTTCCATATTTGCAGACTTGAGCTGCCGTGAGTAACTGAGACAGTGGAAAGCAAAACTCGGCAGGAGTAGGGACATGACCTTGTCAATGTTTTAACCACCAGGCTGTTGAAGCCAAGATCAAGGGTGGGATCTCCACTCTGAGTTTTGCAGGGGGAGCATCTCAGCCCTTCCCCTGTCGTCCAGTTCAGTAAATACTGCCTGTGGCTCTCAGAGGGGGAGGCTGTCCAGGGCAGGTGTCTCCACTACTTTGATAAACTAGAAAAACCAATCGTCTATTTTAGGAGCATTTAGCAGTCTTAGGGTCACTCTGAACCAGTCAAACTAAGCAAATACTTCACTAAATTCAGACAGCTCTGCACTGGCATTTTACTCCCAGAAAGGACCCTGTGAATGTCCCCAGCATCTGGCTCTCCCAGCAGATTGGACATGTACCTTTGTGTAGAATTGGCTACAAATGCTGTATTTAATCTCCTGCCATTAATCCCCTCATGTTCTGAATAAAGCCCCTGAAATCGTATAAGTCACTGAAAGGGTACTGGATCTCGGCATTTTATTTGCCACAATCAATGCCTGCTGTGCCAAACACTCACTTCTCGCCTGCCTCATGTTGAGGGTGAAGGCTGTAATTGGGGAGGGTGTTAAGAATAACCTGGAGACTCTGGGAGAGGCTCAGAGCTGTTCCACACCTTTCTAAGCGGTGGATCCGAGCCATCTGCTTTGATGCCCTCTTCAGCACTGTGTGTTTATCTGGGCAAGCATTCATTTGGTGATCTTACTGCTTTCAAAAATGGGATCTATTTCTTCAAAATTAGCCAGGCCATAGGAGTTTGCTTCATGCTCACTAAGTGATATGTAAATACTGTTGAATGGTTTGCACACTGCCGTAAGGTGAGGTTATAACCCGGGGAATATAGCTTTGCTGACTTGCTCTCTTCTTTCACAGTTGTCAAAGCAGAGCTGGCAGGTTCTGTGTGCTGACAGCTCCCAGGTGTGTCCCACCTCAGCCTCTCCCTCTCCGTCACTGCGTGCCCCTGGTGACATTTTAAGTGTAGTGGGTCCATGTGTGAATTTTCTTTCTTTCTTTTTTTTTTTTTTTGAGACAGAGCCTCAAGCTGTCCCCCTGGGTAGAGTACCGTGGCATTACAGCTCACAGCAACCTCCAACTCCTGGGCTCAAGCGAGTCTCTTGCCTCCACCTCCCAAGTAGCTGGGACCATAGGCGCCCGCCACAACGCCCGGCTATTTTTTGGTTGCAGCCATCATTGTTGTTTGGCGGGTCCGAGCTGGGGATTCGAACCCGCCACCTTAGGTGTACGTGGCTGGCGCCTTAGCTGGTTGAGCTATAGGCGCCAAGCCTACAATATTTTTAAGAATGAAATTAAGTCAGAGGAGAAGCCAGCTTGTAAGATGATTGAACTTCTGGAGACCATGCCTTGAAGGTAGCTCAGACTTAGGTTTCATATATTTTATAATGTAGCTGGCTGGCCCAGGAAAAACAGCTGATTCCATTGTTCTTAGTGTTCCTGTCTAATACTAGTTTTCTTTCTTTTTTTTTTTTTGCAGTTTTTGACTGAGGCTGGGTTTAAACCCACCACCTCTGGCATATGGGGCCAATGCCCTACTCCTTTGGGCCACAGGTACTGCCCCCAGTTTTCTATGAAATAAATAGAAGTGGTCTGCCTGTAAAATTGAATACTGGGAGTCCTTCCCAAGTATTCTCCAGTTTTTCTGAAACCAATTGTTAGTCTCTACTGGAAGCCAGGACAAAATAATTTTTGGATTTAAATGAGTACCTTATTGTGGCTCTAAACTAATTATGACTCTAAGGTAATATTTTGTCAGAACAACCGTAAGGACTGTTAGGGTAGTGCCCAAAGTTAATTCTGTTTCCTTTAATGTACTTATATTGAGTGAGCAGCCATTTGGAGCCAAGTATTGTACCTGCTTAGGGACAGAAATGCACAAGCCACATGGCTGCCCTTGAGGAGTTTATGTTCTAGTGCAGCAGTTCTCAACCTGTGGGTCGCAACCCACAGGAACTGTATTGAAGGGCCGCAGAATTAGGAAAATAGAGAACCACTGTTCTAGTGGGAGTGATAAACAGAACTTTCCAGACAAGATAATTTGGACCTTAACAGAATTATATGCATAGGCTTAGGAAACATAGAGGAAGGGCATCTAATCTGGGTATTGCAAAAGTATAAAAGTTAGCTTGACCAAAGACAGGTAGAAATTGATAAAAGTTAAATTATAAAAATGAAAGCTATTGTAGGGTGTCAGCCTTAACACAGATAAGTTAATAAACAGGCTGATCCTTTAGCTGAAATTTTGGAATAAACTTTCAAGAATGTCACTTTCATTCTTCTAACAATTATTTTCTGAGTGTAGAGTACTAAAGCTTAGAGCTATGTTTGAGGGGCAGGAGAGGTTACAAATATCCCTGTATAAGAAATCCCTGGCCTTTAGAGAGTTCACATTTTGAGAGTTGTTTATTTTGTATTTGCAGAGCATGGTAAATAGTCTTTTGTGAGTGAGTAATAAATTCTGTATGACCTTCAATACTATACTGTCACAAATCTAAAATTTTGATTTGAATTTAAAATTTATTTTGGTGCTATAGGAAGACAGAAATGGTACCTTATACACTCATTCAGAGAGGGTGGGTTTAACCAGACAGTTTCCAGAAGAGTTGAGTTTTAAAGGGCAAGTTAAAGCCCATGGGGGAAGGAGTGTGTAGTGTACAGTGAAGGTGGGTGGGCAGTCTGGGCAGCGGGAATAGCATTGCCCAAGGCTGGGGTCTGAGATAAAGTAATGAGCATTTGAGAAAGCTATAAAAGAGTTCTCAATGAGATTGCTGAGTAATACATTCAATAAATATAGAATATTTTTGAGCAAGACAAATTGTTCAAAACATAATTTAAAATTCTACAGTGCCAGAAAGAGAATGGTGTTTGCCTGAGAGTCCTCCTGACTCATCACCCTAACCAATCATAAAAACATTTGTTTTGCATAATGGCTTCAAATTTTCAAGACATTTACATTCATATCTTTTGTACTCTTTCCCCTGCTAAGGAGTCTATAATTTTCCTTATTAGGTCATTTGAGCTGTAGTGATGGAAGATGAGCCAATTTTTCAGATCAATGGATTCACACAGAAACTCTTTCATGGGGTATCACTTAGTACTGGGGTTGCACAAACTAATAAAGAACAGGTAGTACTTGTCTGGTGAGGGAAGGAGACCTATAAAGATACTACAGTAGGTATGTAAAAAGAGATGTGCCTAAGAGGTGTTGGTACGTAGACTGCACAACAAGGCTGATGGTCTGAAAAGCTTTAAGTTGAACTCTGAATCTTAAAGCTTTGACTGGGAATTTTTCAGAAGAGGAAAAAGTGAAGAGAGTATGGCAGTCATGTTTTCAGAAAAAACAAAACCTGGAAGTTCATGGGATTCTCTTGCTGCCTGAGTTAGTTTTCTAGAACGGAAATCTAATCTACTACTGTAAATATTTAAGTAGCACCCATCTCCATCAAGAGAATGTTGAAATTAACTTTGTCTTGTGAGGAGAAATAGTACACTAGACTCAAATGTCACTTTTAGGTTTTTTTGGGGGGGGGGGTTTGTTGTTGTTGTTTGTTTTTTGAGACAGTCTTAGTTTGTCACTCTCAGTAGAGTGCCCTGGCAGCATAGCACACAGCAACCTCAAACTCTTGGGCTCAGGCAATTCTCTTGCCTCCGCCTTCTAAGTAGCTGGGACTACAGGCACCCATCACAACGCCTGGCTATTGGCCAAGTCAGAATTTTTTATATTTGGCAGGAGGTGAGGGAGGGGTTGACAAGGTGATAAGAGGAACACAGAAATTTGAAAAGAAATGGAATACAATTTTATTTTTGGCATAGAAGATTTTTAAGCTATGTTGTAAGTAATTTGGCTTCCTAAAAATACTATATTTGGTATTATTATTATCAATAGGTAAGTTTATGATTAGTACTGTGTGCAAAGACATTGTGCTAAGTGTAAGACAAAATAAACTGCCCTTAGTGAGTTTTTCTGTCCAGTGGTGAGGGGTATAGGTTTTTTTTTGGTGGGGAAGAGATCATGCAAGATGACATTTTTAGACAAGCAAGATTAGTAGCAATAATAAGGCCTAAAGAAAAAAAAATTCTAAGGACTTTTTCTCTCTGGTCCCAGGTCTTTGAGTTTCTGTGAATAAATTGAGCTACTAGGAAATAAAATATGATTTGCTCTCATGTGCCAGTAAGGCACAATTTTGCAAAACATCTGGAGCTGCTTAGCTCTCCAGGATTGGCCCAGAGTGGTGGTGATGCATCTGGAGGTAAGGGGGTGCCCGCTGCTGTGCCTGTGCCTGGCATCTTAAGTCTGTGCATGTGCCGACCCTGAGCAATTGCCCTGCCTCCAGTTCAGCCTCCAAAATGTTCTGGAAAAGCAAATCATACCCTAGGAAGAGTCTTCATTCTGAGTTTTGTTAATTTAAAACAATACTCAGAAGCAATCTTGCTGCTTTGATCATAGTATAGTATGATTATAGGAAAATGTTAGCCCTCATCATAGGCAGTTTTCTAAAATAATTTCTTTTAATTCAATGAACTAAGATTAATTTCCTAGGTGAGGAATTTCAGATTGATATTACAAGTATTTTCAGTTCAGGGTGTCTGATAGTCATGGCAGTAGTGTCCTTTCCTAATCTTGAGATTTGGGGCAGTGAAGAACATCTTTCATCTCAGTCTTCCATCTCCCGTTCATTCAGAAGATACCTTTACATACATTATAGTCACTGGCCAGATTGGGCTGGTCACCATCCCAAATATGTTTTTATGATGGTTTCACAGTCTAGGGAACCTCTCTTCCTTGTTTGGTAAACTTTTTGTCTCTTTTGAGATATAACTCAAATATGCCTCTGGGGGGAAACATTTTCCTCCAGCTCAGACAAAATTATCCCCTTACTTCTATAGCTTTTTGTTATTTCACTTGCTTGTTAAATAAGCAACAGTTCAAAAAAGGATCCTTCCCCATTTTTTTAGTTGCAAAAACATTCTCAAAGAGGATCAGTTTGTCCAGATCCCCAGGTAGTCAATACTAGAACCCTGGTCTGTCTCTGAAACTTGGTCCCTATATGGGGGACAGGGATAGGATGCTACCTCAGAGTTGGATCTTCAGACCTTAGAACTGGCTTTTTCAGGTGGTAGATGACATTGAGCAACATATCTGAGCCCTCAGGTGTAGGTCGAGGCCTCTTTCTGCTTCCAATGAGACACCAGTGTGAAAGGGCGTCCCACTGTTTTTTCCTCTTATCACAGAGAAGGTGAGTGATATCAGCACCAGAAATTATATCAGCTATCATAGCATAGAAACAGGTTTTTTCTGTATAAAAGCTTTTAGCTGAGATGAGAACATGGAACATTATACTGTTCTTTCTACTCTAAAATGTACTTGAAATTTTCCACAAAAAGAGCTTTATTTTTTAAAACATGGCTTTTAGTTTGTGAGGTGCCATATACTTGCATGTGGTATAACTGTCATAATCATTTCTATACGTCTTTCTTTACTAGATGTTGATTTTCCTAAGGGCAAGAAATGCCTTCCTCCTCATTGTGTCTCCTGAGTGATTTGCAGGGTAGGTCCTGTGAATGCCGGGAAACTACATTTCTTGCTAAGGGACACTTTTAGGCTCAGATGGGTTAGGATCAGTTTCTAGACAGGAGCCACCTTAGAAGGATGCTCTTCTGGTATTTCAGTAACTAAATCCCCATGGCTGAGATCTACAGTGAATGTGCTACAGATTAAATTTCTTCAATAAAATAGTCTTTTTTTTTTTTTTTGAGACAGAGCCTCAAGCTGTCCCCCCTAGGTAGAGTGCCGTGGCTTCACTGCTCACAGCAACCTCCAACTCCTGGGCTCAAGCGAGTCTCTTGCCTCTGCCTCCCAAGTAGCTGGGACCACAGGCGC
>CAUYTI010105247.1:0-34487 GCA_963575145.1 Galago senegalensis | reverse complement strand
GCATTATTGTATGGAACATGGTTTGTTTCAAAATGATGAAATATTTCTAACCATTTGTTCTCTATTGTGATTTTTGCTGATGCCCAAGATTTAACCTTTTCCTTATCAATATATATTTTTAATAATGATACCTCATAAGTCATAAGTGTCACTTTCTTTTTTTTTTTTTTTTTTTTTGAGACAGAGCTTCAAGCCGTCCCCCTGGGTAGAGTGCTGTGGCATTACAGCTCACAGCAACCTCCAACTCCTGGGCTCAAGCGAGTCTCCTGCCTCCGCCTCCCAAGTAGCTGGGACCACAGGTGCCCGCCACAACACCTGGCTATTTTTTGGTTTCAGCCGTCATTGTTGTTTGGCGGGTCTGGGCTGGGGATTCAAACCCGCCACCTTAGGTGTACATGGCTGGCACCTTAGCTGGTTGAGCTATAGGCGCTGAGCCATAAGTGTCACTTTCAAGGCCAGTGCTAGACTTTTTGCTGCCACTATGAAATATAAATAATATGAGTACTGTCTGCTAAATTCATGAAATAAATAAATTACTTACCTAAATTATATGAATAGCTGATTTGTTGATATCACTTGTTTAACTAGCACTAGCACGCAGTACGATGTATTGTCTGAGAGACAGTTACAAAATGTTTTCTTGGTTGCCAATGCCCAAAAATGCCATTGTTCATTAAGTCCAAACAATGGTGGTCGAATTCTAACAACTGATCAACAATGCAAACTTTGATAAACAGTTCTCAATAATCAGTTCTCAACAATTATTTGTTATTATTAAAATTTAACATTATCAAACTAACAAAAATAATGTAAAACTCATATCCTGGAGAAATACCCACATGGCAGCTGAAAACCGTATAGTCCCTTCCTATTCTCCCACCATTCCCTAGCTTGTCATGCATTCTTTCCAAAAATTGGGACTTTTTTAAAACATCACGGGACGCAGGATAAATTATTAAAAATCAGGACTGTCCCACCAAAAGCAGGACGTCTGGTCACCTTACCCATGAAGCCTTGGGACTTTGCAGCATCCTCACTAGCAGGGCTCTCAACAGATGCCCTCCTATTTAGGACTTCCTGGACACCAGAACTATGAGAAATAAGTTTGGTTTCTTATAAATTACCTAGTTTCATGCATTTTGTTATAAGCAACAGAAAATGGACGGAAGGAGCTGTTCCATCCTCATTCACGTACTCACTTGTTCACTCATTTATTTATTCAAGGGATATATATTTAGGGCTACAGAAGTGAAAAGGGCAGACAAGTAAAAATCCCTCTGTGGTGGTATGTACAATCCAGTGGAAAAGACACACATTAAACAACTAATTATACCATCAACTGTTTATTAGAATTGTGACAAGTGCTCTGAAAGAGGGGGATTGGGACTGGGGTTTTTGACTTAGGCAGTCTAAAGGATTAATAGTAGTTAATTAGACAATTATGGAAGAAGACTGAAAGGAGTAAAAAGAGAAGATAACCTAAAGCCCTTGAGGATAGAACCCAGAGGAACGTTATTATTTAAGAGAGGGAAGAGAAAAAGAAGACCATGTAGAATATTGAAAAGGAAGAGCTGGAAAGGCTGGAAGAAAATTAGTATAAGAAATATTATCCAAAACTTGGAAATTAGGCCAAGTGCAATGGCATCATCATAGCTCACATTAACCTCAAAATCTTTGACTTGAGCCATCCTCCCACTTCAGCCTCTTGAGTAGCTGGGACTATGGGTGTGTACCACCATGCTTGACTAACTTCTCTATTTTTTTTAGACAGAGCCTCAACCCATCCCCCTGGGTAGAGTGCTGTGGCATCACAGCTCACAGCAGCCTCCAACTCCTGGGCTCAAGCGAGTCTCCTGCCTCCGTCTCCCAAGTAGCTGGGACCACAGAAACCCGCCACAACGCCTGGCTATTTTTTGGTTGCATCTGTCATTGTTGTTTGGTGGGGCTGGGCTGAATTCAAACCCACCACCTTAGGTGTATGTGGCTGGTGCCTTAGCCACTTGAGCCACAGGCGCCAAGCCATAACTTCTCTATTTTTCGAAGAGATGGTGTCCCACTCTTGCTCAGTCTGGGCTTAAACTCCTAGGATTATAAGCATGAGCAGTGGCCTGATTGCATATTCTTTCAATGTCATACTGGAGTATTGTTCAACAAGCCCTTCCAAGGATGATACCATTCTGTGACTTTACTCTTTATTATTAATTAAGGGCTAAAATTCTGCAAAATTACTTGCTAACATGTTAGCTTGTGTCTTGCTACGATAATTTCTTTCTAGTAGCAATGGTAACATAAGTTAATGTGCAGGTAAACTGGTTGGGAAAAAGGGAGGCTGGCCTACAAATTTCCTGAATATTTAAAAATCAGCCTTTTTTTTTTTTTTTGAGACAGGGTCTATGTTGCCCTCAGTAGAGTGCTGTCACATCACAGCTCACAGCAACCTCAAACTCTTGGGCTTAAGCGATTCTCTTGCCTCAGCCTCCCAAGTAGCTAGGACTACATGCGTCTGCCACAATGGCTAGTTGCAGTTGTTTAGTTGGCCTGGGCCAGGTTTGAACCCTTCTCCTTGGTATATGTGGCTGGCAATGTAACCACTGTGCTACGGGTGCCGAGCCTTTATTCTAGCATTTTTTAAAGGGACTATATAAACCCTGGTTTCTCAAAACATTCTTTGTACCCTGACTAGGCATGGTGGCTCACACCTGTAATCCTGGCATGCTGGGAGGCTGAGGTGGGTGGATTGCCTGAGACCAGGCTGAGCAAGAGTAAAACTCCTGTCTCTTAAAATAGCCAGCCATTGTGGCAGGCACCTGTCAACCTCCCAGCTACTTGGGAAGCTGAGGCAAAGGAATCACTTCAGCCCAAGAGTTTGAGGTGGCTGCGGGGTATGAGACCACAGCACGCCGCCCAGGGCAATTGAGTGAGACTCTACCTCAAAAAATATATATATTCTTTGTACTAGCTTTATCATCTTACCAGTTTCCTCGTTAATTAATGAATTGAGTAAAACTGTTGGGACATCATTTTAATTTTTTTTTTTTTGAGACAGAGTCTTATTATGTCACCTTTGGTAGAGTGCTATGGCGTCACAGCTCACAGCAACCTCAAACTCTTGGGCTTAAGCTATTCTCTTGCCTCAGCCTCTCAAGTAGCTAGGACTACAGGGGCCCGTCACAACGCCTGGCTATTTTTTAGGTGTAATTGTCATTGTTGTTTGGCAGGCCCGGGCTGGGTTTAAACCTGCCAACTCCGGTGTATGTGGCTGGCTCCCTAGCCACTGAGCTATAAACGCTGAGCTAGCACATCATTTTAGATGAGTCATATCCTTAAACTTTTTTTAAAAATCATACTTTGTTTCTAAGAGTATAGCCTCATGGAATCCAAGGGAAACATTATATTCAAGAAGAATAGTGTGGCTCGGCGCCTATAGCTCAACCAGCTAAGGCGCCAGCCACGTACACCTAAGGTGGTGGGTTCGAATCCCCAGCCCCAACCTGCCAAAATAACAATGACAGCTGCAGCCAAAAAATAGCCAGGCGTTGTGGCGGGCGCCTGTGGTCCCAGCTACTTGGGAGGCGGAGGCAAGAGACTCGCTTGAGCCCAGGAGTTGGAGGTTGCTGTGAGCTGTAATGCCACGGCAGTCTAGCCAGGGGGACAGCTTGAGGCTCTGTCTCAAAAATTAAAAAAAAAAAAAAAGAAGTAAAAAGTTTATCAAAATGGGTGCTAAAAAGATCAACTACATGGGGCGGTGCCTGTGGCTCAAAGGAGTAGGGCGCCAGCCCCATATGCCAAGCCCAGCTCTGGCCAAAAACTGCAAAAAAAAAAAAGATTAACAACATGTTTCTATATTGGCAACAAATAGAAAATGCAATTTTTAAAAAGAAAACATTTACTCTAACAAAAGCCAAAAAAAAAAAAAAAAGAAAAGAAATAGGAATAGGAATAAGTCTGACAAAAGAAGAAATGTGACCTCATGGGAAAAGTTAAGCACTTTTATAAAAATGTATTAAAGAAACCTAAGTAAATGGACAGAAATATCTCTACGGAAAAAAGTCTACATATTGTAAGTACATCAATTCTCCCTAAATTAATATATATGTTCAATAAAACGCCAACAAAAATCACATCAGAGTGAGTGGGTTTGTTTGAGTGATTATTCATTTGTTATTTAACATGGATAAAACGAAGTGACTCTAACATTTATATGGAAAAGCAAAGGCCAAAGAAAAGAAAGGTCAAGACAGTTTTGAATGACAGTTAATAGAGAATTAAGTGTTACAGTGAGCTTTATTAAATTGGCTCAGAGAAAAAAATAGGCTGATAAGGTTAAAAGAGAGAGCCAAAAATGTAAAATGTACATATACTTAAGTGAGGAAAAGAAGATGAATTATTCCAAAATGGTGCTGAGAAAACAGGTTATCCATATGAAAAAAATTGAATTAAATCCTTACATTACATTATAACTAAAGGTAATCATAAAACTTTAAGAAGATGCAGACAGAAGTGACTTCTTAAATTAGACCAGAAAATAAAAGTTATTAAGGAAAAGCTGTACATATTTAAAAGTAGTAATATTAAAACATCTTTTCATGAATAGACACAATTTTAAAAAAGAGACACCATTAACTGGGTTATTGTGAAGTGTAAGAAAATTCATGTCTAGATCTTCTTTAGAATCAGTAAGAAAATGACAGACAAGAGAATAGGTAAAAGAAAAGGATAATTATTTTCCTGAGCAAAAACACCACACACAGGTACTAAACATACATCAAAATGCCCAATTTCATTATAATGAGGAATTGTAAGTTAAGAATGTCAGGAACGGCTCAGCGCCTATAGCTCAACCGGCTAAGGCGCCAGCCACATACACCTAAGGTGGTGGGTTCAAATCCCCAGCCCGGACCCGCCAAACAACAATGACGGCTGCAACCAAAAAATGGCCGGGCGTTGTGGCAGGCGCCTGTGGTCCCAGCTACTTGGGAGGCGGAGGCAAGAGACTTGCTTGAGCCCAGGAGTTGGAGGTTGCTGTGAGCATGATGCCACGGCATTCTGCCCAGGGGGATAGCTTGAGGCTCTGTCTCAAAAAAAAAAAAAAAAAAAAGAATGTCAGGAACATGTAAGTTAAGAAAACAATTTTTATGGGACAGATTGATAAAAATTTAAGTCACCTAATGTTGATTGTTAAGAAGGATGTAATACAACTAGAATTGTGGTAGATGTGTCACTTGAGAAAACAATTCACCATTTTTACTAAAGTAAACATGCGTATAGCCTGCAATTCCTCCTGGAAATAAAATTTAGAGGAAAGTTCACATGTGTACCAGGACATGTACAAGGACATTTGTAACAGCATTGTTTTGTCTTTTATTAATAATTGAGCTTTTTATTTTGAGATAACTGTAGGTTCACATGCAGATAGGGGAACTAATACAGAAAGAGCCCATGGACCCTCTAGCAAGTTTCCCATAATGGTAGTATCTTGCAAAACTATAGTGTAATATCACAACCAGGATGCTGACGCTGACACCATCTAGATGTGGCACATTATCCTCACCACCAGGATCCCTGTTGTTACCTTTCTATAGCTACACTTCCTTCTCACTCTCATTCCTTCCTTAACCACCAGCAATCATTAAGTATTTTCTCCGCATAATTTTCTCATTTCAAGAATATTATATAGTGTTTGCTTTGGCAGCACATATACTAAGAATATTATATAAATGGAGTCATACAATGTGTTACTTTTAGGAACTGGCTTTTTCACTTAGCATAATTCTCTGGAGATTCATTCAGGTTGTTGTATACATCAGTGACCTATTACTTCTTATTGCAGAGTATTATTTCATGGTATGGATATACCACAGCTGGTTTAACTATTCACTGAGGCCATTATAAAGAAACCTGCTATAAACACTAAGCTTTTTATGTGAACATATATCTTCAATTTCTCTGGGATAAATGCCCCAACATATAATTCCTGAGTCACATGGTAACCACATACTGTATACAGGTTTTTAAGAAATACCAAATTGGCCAGGAATGGTAGCTCATGCCTGTAATCCTAGCACTTTGGGAAGCCAAGGTGGGAGGACTGCTTGAGGCCAGAAGTTCCAGACTAGCCTGAGCAAAAGTGTGAAGCCGTCTCTACAAACAATAGCAAAACTAGGCACACATAGTGTACCTCTGTAGTCTTAGGTACTTGGAAGGCTGAGGCAAGAGAAGTGCTTGGGCCTAGAAGTCTAAGGTTGAAGCGACCTACAATGCCACTGCACTCTAACCCAGGCAAAAGACCTCTACTTTGTCTCAAAAACCAACAAAAAAGAAACTGCCAAACTATTTATTAAGGTGGTTGTACCACTTTACATTTCCATCAACAACGAGTGATCAAATTTTCCTTCATCCTTGTCAGCACTTGGCATTGTTATTTTTTATTTTAGTTATTCTGATAGGTGTGTAGAGAGACCTCATTGTGATTTTAATCTGCAGTATGGCTAATGATACCGAATAATTTTCTTGTGCTTATTTACCATCTGTATATCCTCTTTGGTACAATGTCTCATGTTTTTTGCCCATTTCTAATTTGAGTTTTGTTTTTGTTTTTCACTGTTGAATTTTGAGGGGTTTTTGCATATTTTAGGTCCTAGTCTTTCACAAATATGTGGTTTGCAAATACTGTATTCCACCCTACAATATCTTTTCATCCTCTTAGGGGTCTTCACAGAGCAAAAGTTTCTCACTTGATGAAATCCAATTTGTCAAGTTTTTCTTTTATAGTTTGTGTTTTTGATGTCAACTCTGAGAACTTTTTGCTTAGTGTTGTATCTCTCAAATTCTCTATTTTTTTCCCTAGAAGGTGTACTATTTTATAATATTTAAGTATGTGGTCCATTTTCAGTAATTTTTTAAAATTACTGAGACATAGATCAAAGTTCTTTTTTTTTTTTTGCCTATGAATGTCAAATAACAGCATTGTTTTGGACAGTAAAATAAGACGAAACCCCAAATGTTCATCAGAACAGATGTATAAACTGTGGCATATTCATCAACAGAATGTCAAATAAAAATGAAAGAACTAAAATTACATGCAGCAATACAGATGAAACCAGATATATGACAAAGAGAGCCAAATTGCTGAAGAATATTTTACATATGCATTGCTATTGTGATTCCATTTATACTCCTCTATGGTTTTAAAACATACAAAACTAAAATAGGAATATAAATAAATACGCTGATGCTATTTAAAAAGAGAGTAAGAAATACAGAATTTAGAGTGGAATTTACTTTTAAGGTAGGAATAAGGGAGAGTATGATTGTAGAACTTCAAGGTTAACAATAAATTATACTTCTTAAACTAAGTGGGAAATACACAGGTGTTCACTACATAGTCATTCAGCATACCTTCTCATTATTTAAAAAACATAACTTTAGTTTAAAGGGCTATTGAAAAAAATTAGATTTATCTAATCAAGAGCTAGAAATAATACCTGGTAAGAGCTAGTGTTTTAAGGACCTACCCTTAGCTGGTCACAAATTAACATTACCCTTGTTTGAGAAGATGTCTTCTCAGCAAACCCTACTTATCCCTTAAGCTTCATTTTGTCCTTATAGGTTCATCTCCCAATGGTTCATCTCTCTAGATAGTTTGTTCTCCCTCTCTCCTTTTATTAATTAAAAGATTCTGCCCTCCTCATCTGGCACTGCTTGAAATGAACACCAACATGTGACCTCTCCACCTTACCCATAGGACTCATCTTTATAAGAGATGGCATGAGGACAAAGGGTAAATCTTCCTGCCTCAAGTTGAGAATCACCATTGAACAAGTTTCTAATATTGAAATGTACAAAAATTATAGTCCAGAATCTCACTTAACAAAATCCATATTGGAAGTAACTCCATGCATTAATATAATGATTCACACATATATAATTCAAATAAATTTCAGAAAATGAACAGAAAAACAAAAGTTAATTTCAAATGATTGATTAACAACAATTCCTTAACTGTGCAGAAATTTGGAAAATACAGTAGAACCTCCATAATTGACCACTTCCCTAAAGTGATCAACTCTTTAAGTTGACCTAATTTTCATAGACCAGACATGCACCACATATACATTATCAATGCACTGGAACTAGTTGCTTATGTTGACCACCTCCATATGTTGACTAGTTTGTTATAGTCCCTTGAGTGGTCAACTCACGGAGATTCTACTATATATAAAAAATTTTTATGTAAGGCACCAAAAAACTGAGTATTAGTATTTTTAATAATTAAGGTTCTCCTCCCTTCCCTTCCCTTCCTCTCTTCCTCCTATCCTTCTCTCTCCTCTTCTACCCCAACACACAACACACACACACACACACACACACACACACAGAGGGTTTGCTGGTTAAAAACTTCATTTTCTTTTTTTTCTTCTTTTCCTTTCCCTCACCCCCTCCCACCTTCTCTGTCTGGTCTCCCATGCCCCACGGTGTCATAAATTGTCATTAATTGTCCTCATATCAAAGTTGAATACATAGGATTCATACTTCTCCATTCCTGTGACACTTCACTAAGAATAATGTGTTCCACCTCCATCCAGGTTAGTACAAATACTGCAAAATCTCCATTTTTAATGGCTGAATAATATTCCATGGTATACATATACCACAGCTTACCAATCCATTCCTGGGATGAAGGACATTTAGGCTGTTTCCACATTTTAACAATTGTAAATTGGGCTACAATAAACAGCCTAGTGCAAGTATCTTTATAATAAAAGGTGTTTTTTTTTTTTCCTTCTGGATAGATGCCCAGTAATGGGATTGTAGGATCAAATGGGATGGTTAAAAACTTCTTTAAAATGATATGATACATACCATATAACTAACTGCCTATATCTGCATATACACAAATGTATTTGGTACCCTGTATAAACTTTCCTTTAAACCACATATTAATAGTCAAAGTCCCAACACTGAACATTGAAACTTTGTCTCCAGAAATGACAGTTGCTCATGTCAGTCAAATAAATTTACTGTTTAACTACTGTTAACTAGTTAGAAAAGTATATTGCTATTTTAGTTGTAGAGTTTAGTAGAGTTTGCTTCTATTTCTGAAGTCTGTCATATAAAAATCAAATACACAGACTCATTTATACAACCTTCCTTCAAATGTTTCAAGTTATACAGAGCAGCTGCTTTTGTAAAAGATACTTTTAATTTCTTAATAGAGTGTTAAACCTGATCCCATTATATTCCAGATGGTAAATGCTGTTTAACAAATATACTGATGATTGAATCAGGGTCATTGTCACTTGGGTAACTGCTAATACAGAAACAATTTATATATATATATATATATATACATATATATATATATATATATATATCTACAAAACTAAAACTGAGTAATCAATAATTTTGTCTTCCTTTGTCTAGGAGTTGCTAGTAAATCAAGGGTGAAAGGGAGGGTTGTAAATCACAAAGAAAAGATTCATTTTACTCTTAATTTCCACTTGAATCTACGTAAAACGATAGGTTACAGACAGTTAAGGAGAAGCCCTTGTTTTTGAATATGTAATTGCTATTTAGATGATAATGGTGTGGATGTCCCAGTAGAACCATGATCCCAATTTGAATTAGCTCTTAATGAAGGAGGCTAAGAGCAGAATGATGAATGAAATACAACAGTGTCAGCAACAGACCTTAATGAAGCAAATTGCTTTCAGTACCTTTGTAATTCAGGAGGAACTGCATAAAAAAAGTGACAACTAAAGGATCAAAAGCAGGACCTTTGCAAACTAAACATGCTTAAAACATGACATCACTGTCTGGGCAACAAGGCATTGTGGAAAGCAGCCTCAATGTTTGGGTTTTACAGCTTGCATAGCAAAATAACTACATTAAAAGATCTGGCTAGGCACACCAGTTTCCTTAGAAAGCATCTTTATATTTCAAGTTAATGATATTTCTAAACAGAAAAGGAATTTAAATGCCCAAAGATATTTTGGCTGATTTTTTAAAGCATTGAATATTAACACTATGAATGGTTCTAAGGCAAAATTAAGCCAGATTTTGGATTATAGGAAAACCAAAAAGGTGTTTTTTAAGCTCCAAAATATCATCTTTTCTTTTATTATTAAAAGATGAAGAATGCAACGCATACTATTTAATGAGTCACTTTAATCACTTTACAGATTCACATTTTTTTTTTTTTGAGACAGAGCCTCAAGCTGTCCCCCTGGGTAGAGTGCCATGGCATCACGCTCACAGCAACCTCCAACTCCTGGGCTCAAGCGAGTCTCCTGCCTCAGCCTCCCAAGCAGCTGGGACCACAGGCGCCCGCCACAACACCTGGCCATTTTTTGGTTGCAGCCATCATCGTTGTTTGGCGGGTCCGGGCTGGGGATTCGAACCGGCCACCTTAGGTATACGTGGCTGGTGCCTTAGCTGGTTGAGCTATAGGCGCCGAGCCAAATCTGAACTTTTGAATGTAAAGAGATATTAACCAATTTATTATGCACCTTTCAAATTTTGATTGAGTTTTAGTTGTTTTGAAAATATCAGAAATACCCCTTCTCACGATGATTGTGCTCCTAACGATATCCAGTAAAAACAGAGGGAGTGGCCTACTCTGGTGAAAGAGTGCTAAAGGACTAGAGATAATCACTGTGAATTGACTGTAAGTGGAAAGTTCCAAGTATCTATAGCAGTGTTTTTCAACCTTCTTTGTCTCACGGAACACTTGAACCCAAAGTTAAACTTACATGGCACACTTAAATTATGTTGATCAAAAATAAGATTAAAAGGGCAGCACTTGTGGCTCAATGAGTAGGACGCCAGCCCCATATACCGAGGGTGTTGGGTTCAAACCTGGCCTCAGCCAAACTGCAACCAAAAAAATAGCCGGGTGTTGGGGTGGGCACCTGTAGTTCCAGCCACTCAGGAGGCTGAGGCAAGAGAATCACCTCAGCCCAGGAGCTGGAGGTTGCTGTGAGCTGTGACAACACAGCACTCTACCCAGGGCAACAAAGTGAGACTGTCTCAAAAAAAAATAAGATTAAAGAACAGAATATGTATACTATACTTGGAACTTCTTTTGAAAATAATTTATTTAATAATATTTAAAAATTTTTGAGGCACACCAGTTGAAGTCAATTTTTGTAGAATAGAGGTTCTCAAACTTTAATATGCAGAATAATCACTTGGAGTAAAGCAGAGATGATGAGAGATTATTAATACACAGGTTTTGACCCCCAAATGACACAGCTCTCTTTTTTGGGCCCCCAAACAGTTTTCTGGGCCCCATTCCCAAAGATTCTAATTCAGTAGACTATGGTAGAACCTATGAATTCAAATTTCTTTCTTTTTTTTTTTTTGAGACAGAGTCTCACTATGTCGCCCTTGGTAGAGCGCCGTGGTGTCACAGCCCACAGCAACCTCAAACTCTTGGGCTTAAGCGACTCTCTTGCCTCAGCCTCCCAGGTAGCTGGGACTACAGGTGCCCACCACAACACTCGGCTATTTTTTTTTTTTTGAGACAGAGCCTCAAGCTGTCCCCCTGGATAGAGTGCTATGGCATCACAGCTCACAGCAACCTCCAACTCCTGGGCTCAAGCGAGTCTCCTGCCTCTGCCTCCCAAGTAGCTGGGACCACAGGCACCCGCCACAGCTCCCGGCTATTTTTTGGTTGCAGCCATCATTGTTGTTTGGCGAGTCCGGGCTGGATTCGAACCCGCCACCTTAGGTGTATGTGCTGGTGCCTTAGCTGCTTGAGCCACAGGCGCTGAGCTGACACTTGGCTATTTTGTTGTTGTTGTTGTCATGTTGTTTAGCTGGCCCGGGCCAGGTTCGAACCTGCCAGCCATGGTGTATGGGCCAGCGCCCTAACTACTGAGCAATGGGCACTGAGCCTCAATTCAAATTTCGAACAAACTCACAGGTGTTGCTTGAGGCCTCCACCTTGAGTAATACTGTCGTAGAACCCTTACAAAAATGTAGTAAATACAGAGAATCTTCCATTGAAACTATGAAGATAACAATACTCATGGGAATATATAAGTTTTATTACCTTTTTTTTTTGAGACAAAGTCTCACTGTCATCCAGGTTATAGCACAATGGTGTCATCATAGCTCACTGTAACCTCAAATTCTGGAGCTAAACCAACCTTTAGCCTCCCAAATAGCTGGGACCATAGGTGCCACCACCACACCTGGCTAGTGTTTTCATTTATTATGGGGTCTCATTATGTTACTCAGGCTGGTCTTGAACCCCTTGAGCTCAAGCGATCCATGTGTCTCAGCCTCCCAAGATGCTTGGATTACAGGCATCAGCCACTGTGCCTGGCTATCATCCTTTTTTTTGCAGTTTTTGGCCAAGTCTGGGTTTGAACCTGCCACCTCCAGCATATGGGGCCAGCACCCTACTCCTTAGAGCCACAGGCACCACCCTATCATACTTTTTTTCTTTTCTTTTCTTTTCTTTTTTTTTTTTTTAAAGAAGAAGAAATTGCCAAAAGGACTTAGGGGCCAACTTGAAGAACAGATAGATTCCTGCCAGCCAAAGATGGAAAATTTAAGCATCAGAAAGGATAAGAACTGCAGTGGATTGAAACTCATCCATGGATTTAATATGTCTAAATCCATGATTTCATAATAGTACCCCAAAATCCCCTCACAATCTCATATGTCTGCATGAAGAATGCTATGGAACAAATATATAAGTTTGAAAGCTGGAAACTAGAAAGAATCAAGTATTTATTTTACCTTTCCTATACACCCTCTAGGTGACCAAATGGTATAAGGGCCTCATCCTAGAATGAATAATTAAGAAGGTATTAATTATCCCCACCTTATACCCTCTAATGAATGACTGGGTTTAGGCGCTTAGCATAAACTACTACTAATATGACAGAAAGACAATCCCAAACATTATGTACTCCTGGTAGAAGTACCTGCACAGCCATATGCTTCTATGAAATAATCTGCCAAGTAAATAGAACCTGGCTTTGATCATGCCTCTCATCTGAGAACAATTTACAAGAAATATAGACGGGATAAAGGAATATATTACCACAGGGATGCAATCAATGACATCTAGATTGTGGGAAACTCTATGGGACAAATCTTGTTTCTCCAACCAAAAAAACTGCAAGGAAATTATAGATTAAAAGAGATCTAAAAGACGCAACAGGCTCAGCGCCTGTAGCTCAAGCGGCTAAGGAGCCAGCTACCAGAGCTGATGGGTTTGAATCCAGCCCAGGCCTGCCAAACAATGACAACTATAACCAAAAAATAGCTGGGTGTTGTGGCAGGTGCCTGTAGTCCCAGCTACTCTAGGGGCTGAGGCAAGAGAATTGCTTAAGCACAAGAGTTTGAGGTTGCTGTGAACTGTGATGCCATGGCACTATCCAGGGGAACAGCTTGAGACTCTGTCTCAAAAAAAAAAAAAAAAAGCTCCGTGTGCAGGCTTGGAGAAAGGATTTGAGTTTCCACTCAGGCTGCCATTAAAGTCTCCTTTAGAGGAGAATAAGGGGCAGATGTGTGCATCAGGCATTTGTCTTTGGTGCTGACCTCCAGGCACGTGGCATGAGAGAGACAAGTGTCTCTAGCAGGTTGGGCCAAGGCCCTCCTGGTGTTGCTGAGACAATATTGTATGCTGAACTGCTTGCCAGCCCCAACCCCCAATCTTAGTCCAAGAAATTGCTGTATTTTCTCAATTACAATTTGCCTACCCTTGTTCCCTGCCTTCTGGGTCTCCACCACTGTGCCTTTTCTTCCCTGAAAACCTCTGCTCTGGTCAGAAGCTTCCTTCAGTGAGCAAACATGTACTGAGGGAAGGAACACCACGAGCAAGGACACTGAAATCCACAGCTGGCAGGAAGGGTGTCCAGCAGGCATGTCCTAAGGTCAGGAGATAGAATATCACCTAAGAGAAGAGGCCTTTGGCTAAGAGACCCAGTTTGGGTCTCCAGAATCTCTGAGAATACAACTTTCCCAGGTCCCACCAGCCTATGCTGTTGGTGTCCCTTCTGTAAATGACCTAGAGTGAGGTCTGAGGTGGGGGGGGGCACACAGAGCTCCAAATATTGGCAGGCAGCCAGTGTTCCCTTTCCTTCTCTCTACTGCCCCTGACCTGCCCCTACTTAGTCAAGACATGCCCTCCTGAGGGCTCCACCTAGACCCCAACACACTGGGTGGTTTAGATGCCCCCTTAAAGGCTGCCCCAGCTCCTTTCATCTCCTCCAATCACAGCACTTATCTATCACACTATCTAATAACGGCCTGTTAGTCTTTTCTCACCAGACTATGAGTTCCTTGAAAGCAAATTCCCATTCCATATTGTTCACCATTCTGCCCCAGTGCCCACTGCAGGTCCTGGCACACATTAAATGGTCCTCAAATATTTGTTGAATAAACTAGCACACAAATGAATGGATTCCTGGAACAGCTCTAAGGATAGCGGCCCACTGTGCAATGATGAGCTCTCAAACCCTGCAGTGGGCCCCTGGCAATAAGGCCAGAGCTACAGCAGGTAGGAGTCCAGCCCTTCCTCTCTCAGCCCTCCATTTCCCATTGCCCCTGAGGGCCTCCCTACCTGCAGCGTGTTGACAGGGAAGGCGCTGATGGGCGGGAAGTCGAGGATCTGGAGATCGTGCACGTGGCCGTTCATGACGACAGCAGGCAGGTAGAGGCGGCGGGCGGTGGTGGGCACACAGACCTCGCTGAACTCGTTGTACAAGAACTGGCGCACGATGGCACTTTTGCCCACGCCTCGCGCCCCCAGCACGGCCACCCGGTAGGTAGAGACCATGCCTCCCGCCCCACTCCGCCACCGCGTCCTTGCCGCTGCCTGGGGCTCCCCCGGGCTGCATATTCCAGGGGCTGGGGGCTCAGCCACCGTCGGGACCAACCATTTTTGCCTCTGCTTGCCCTGGGCCCTGTGCGGCCTCCACCTGGACTGTGGGGACAAGAGGTGGGCTCAGTGCACTGGCTTGTCCCTGTTCACATCCTGCACTTTTCTACCTCTGAGACTTTGCTGAAGCTCTTATTACCACCTGATACGCTTGCCCTTTCCCAGAACCCCTCTCTCTACCTATCCAAAACTTCTCCCTTTTCTCCTATTGTCCTTCTAGAGGGAATCAATCTGTCTTATGTCATGACTTGACTTTTCTCCACGTCTGTGTCCCCAACCAAGGAAGGCTGCAGAGCAGAGAGCACTGGACTTGGGTTTAATCTTAGCTTTCCCACAGAGCCTGGAGGAGACAGCAGCTCCTCTGAGTCTCAGTCTCATCCTGAATGGGTGAGATCAGGCAAGTCCGTCTCAGGGGAGGCACTCCTGGAATTCTGTAGGGAGAGAGCCCTTTATTGTGCAGGACTGCCCACACATTGCAAGACATTTTCCTTCCACGGTTCCCAGGAGGTAACTGCCAGCCACAGCTTCCAGTCACCATAATGACCAAATTGCTCTCCCATTTCCAAATGCCCTCCAATCAAGAATCATGCACTAGATGACCTCTTGGGTTCTGGAGCACAATGCTGATGACCATTTATTCTGGCAGCATGCTCCTGTGGTTATCCCTGGGCAATATCCCTAAGGGATTGGTAGTGTTATGCCCCACTCCAGGGATGTCTCAGAAGGAGTAAGACATACACCCCAAGTCACACAGCTGGGAATGGCAGCTACTCCTTTCTACAATGTCACGGCACTTCCAACTTGCAAGTGTAGTGATCCTAGCTGGTGAATTTGGATAGGCTGAGGACTGGGTCTGATTTTCTGGCATCCCTTGGAGCTCAGAGGGCCTGGCACTCAGCAGGTGCCAGGAAGGGGCTGCTAGGGGATTGGACCTTATGGTCCAATGGGATTGGACTAATGGATTCATTAGTCCTTGCTTGCTCAGTTTCAGTAACTTTACAGCCTGGGTATAAACCCCAACTCTGACATGTCTCAACTGTGGGTCAGTAGGCAAATCACCTGTCCAGTCTGCACATATGTAAAATGGGGCTAATAGCCCCAAATGCATAATTCATAGCTGAATGTCCCCCCAGGCTGTCCTGGTTCAGAGATCTCAATCCATAGAGTATGTGTACATACAGCAGAGAAAACAAAGGGCAGTATTTGAAGTAAGAACTACTAGGCTTTGATTTCCAGCTCTTCCATACACCTAAAGGGTGGCCTTAGGCAAGATTTCATAGGTGTTGTGAGGTCATGCATGCAAAGCTCAGTCCCTGGTGCAGGGGCAGTGCTCAGTGAACAGGGGCCATTAGTATGTACAAAGGTCTTTCATTCATATAAGCTTCTCCACAGTCTCAAAGAGACCTCCCAGCAATCCTAGGAGGGGTCACCATCCACTGTTGCCTGGGCTCAGTGAGAGATTCTTCTCATTTTATTAAAGTTTAAAAAAACAAAAAACCACCTAAAGTCTTAGTGAAGACCTCATAGCCAGTTGAGGTATCAGCTAAGACTAAGAATCAGAATTTCCTTCCTGCTCCATGCACTGTCCTTTCTCCAACAGGTGCTCATACACTTACATGAGCTCGCGACTAGGGGAAGTGCCAATCCCTCCTCCCCAGATAGGCCCCTCAGGCACCCCTGGACACTGCCAGGCTGGCAGAGAGACTCAGTTGGGTTAATTATATAACCAGCACAAGCAGGTGGCAGTCCTAGTGGAAGAAGAAAGGGCAAGGAATACAAGAAGAGCCCTGACCTCTCTCTGGGTGTGGCAACTCAGGTTTCTAGTTGGACCCTACCTTTAGATTCTCTGGACACCACACTCCAAACCTAGAAACCAGCCGTTCCTGGGGAGTAGCAGAGAAATAAAAGCGGGGCACAGCCCAGAAGCCAGGGAGAGGGTGCAAGAGAGAGGCCCCCAGGCTGGGGCCAGCCTCCTGGAACTCACCAGGCCTGAGTGTGGCCCTTCCCAAACTCAGAGGTGATCCGTGCCCCACCTTCCCAGGCAGAGGTCCTGGGTCTCAGCATAAATTAATCCAACACCCTTGGCTGGGTGGGGGTAGAAAGGGGCTGTCCCAAGAAGCAGGCCCCAGGCCCCAGAGTGCTCCCTCCCCAAGGCCTGCGCTCTGCAGTGAGTCTGCAGACAGTGCCGGCAAGAGACTAGGGACACACACAGGGGCCAAAGCCCAGTTTCTGTCCCCTTCGCTCCCTGTTTAGCCACCCAGGTCTCTGCCCCTGACTGAGGGCAGGGGCTTCACGGATCCTGAGGGCCGGGTCACACGTCCGCCAGTTGTTTGTTCCAACCACGTTCACCAGGGGTTAACCTGGGGGGCAACGCTAAGATGCTGGGCTCCCCATGACCTGACTGATCAGAGTTTAGGGGGATATAGGAGCCCAGCTCGCTCTTCGCCTCCGGCACCTTGCAGGCACCCCCGCCCCCAGCTCCAGCTCTCACGTGGCCGCCCCGCGCTGCTTCCCAGCCAGCCCGCCGGCCCCCTCCTCCCTCCTCACCCTGGACGCCCCTCACCCCGGCCGTCCCCTCCTCGCCTCTGCCCCTGGCCCGACCCACTCCACCCCCCGCCCCCGCCCGCCTTCCCCTCCTCCCGCCGCTTACCCGGGGCCGTCCTAGCTGCCCCCTGCCCTGGCCGGCCGGCTGGTGGGGCTGTGCTCCCCCCGGGCTCCGGCGCTGCCCCCCGGCTCCCCCGCCCGGGGGGAGAGAAGTGGGGGCGCCCCCGGCTGCCCAGTCGGGGCGGGCTCAGGGCGGGCGCGCGGAGTGGGGGGGCAGGTGCGGGCCGCCGAGGGGGTAGAACCTCCAGCCCCAGCTCTCCCTCCGGAGCGCGCCGCCCGCTCGCGTTGAACAGGGAGGAGGAGGGCGGGGAGGGGGAGGCGGGCTGGCATTCCGCTGGGTCCCTGAGCCTGACATATTTCGCTTGGGCAGCCCTGGACGAATTCTTCCTCAATCCCTAGCCTCGACCTTCACACCCCTCCAGACTCGCCCTGCGAGGATTTATGTCTAACTGCAGGAGCTGGAGAAAGGCGCGGGAAAGGCCCTGAAGGCCTTGGATTCATTCCGACTACTGCCCTCACATTCCTCCTCCCTGGACCAGCCTTCCGACCCGTCACAGGGCAGTCTGTCAGTTACCCTGCAGCCCACCGTGTGCCCTGAGCTGCGCGCTAGAGACTTCCAGGCTCTGCTCTTCCACCCCCTGGAGGACTGAGCAAAGGGTGGTCACTCTGCCCTTCACTGCGGCGGAGAAAGGCAGACCCAGCTGGTGCACAGCAGAGCTGATTTTCTGCCAACGCATGACCTCCATCCCCCTAAAACTGCTGTTCTCCTCTCCTTTCCTGCAATCCTGGCAAAAACAGTATTTATTCTAAAACGACCCATGTATTTATTCTAAAAAGACCGTGATCAACGTCACTTCATCCTCAGTAGCTAATGTTTATTGTGTCAGACAGCGTGTTAGTAGCTTTGCCTGCGTCCTCAAATTTAATCCTCACAATTCTGAGCTAGATTTTCCCCATTTTACAGACAACATAACTGAGGCCAAGAGAGGCTGAGTAGCTTGTCTTTTAGATGCAAAATGTGGAATACAGAGAGAGACTGAAAATGACAAGCTGAGCAACTACTGCTGAGCTTGACATGAGGCTCATGGTCCACTGAGAGACCAAAAGCCGACAATGCTAAAACGTGCTGTGTGCAAATTCAAGGCACTGGGGGAGGGCAGAGGTAGTGGGTCAACTGGGTAGAGGGTCAGTGAAGGCTTAAGAGGAGGCAACTTTCAAGGAAGCAACCTTGAAAGACATAGATGGGGCAGGATGGGGGGGGGGGAGGGATACATGGAGATAATAAGAGAAGGGCTGCAGGCTAAAAAAGTCGGGAGCAATTACAGAGGCTTGAGAAGGGAGTCCAGGAACCAGACAGGAGCTCATGAGGCTGGAAGCACAAGGCAGAGAGGTTGGCTAAGGTCAGGTCACAAAGGTCCTGACTGCCTGGATAGGGAGCTAGGATTCAGCCATGTGCATTTTAGAGCCTCCAGGGTGAGAAGAGGAAAAGCAGAGAGCTCTGGGAGTGTTTTTACCCCTGAGACCCTGCATCCTCCCCTGAAACTTTCTACTACTGTCCCCCAGAAGCCAGTTTTCCTGCTCCCTTCATGGTCTACATTTTCAGCCCCTTCCCAATTGCTTCCCTCCCTCATCCTTCCAGACAGGAAGCAATGTACATAGTAGGGATGAGCCTGGGTTTCTGAATCAGACAGATCTGGATTTAAATCCTGGATCTGTCACTTAGTGTTGTGACTAAAGGCAAGTAAATTGAACTCTCCTAATTCTGTTGCCTTATTTATCAAATGAAGACCTGATTAGCTGTCCCCCACTGTTGTTAAGGTATAAATGAGCCAATGTGGCATGTAGTTAAATTTTAGTGTGTGGCCTGCATTTATTCTTGTCTTTTTAAGGAACACTTTGCCACCCTAGGGGAGGTTGAACACCCCCCTGGGAAAGTGGTTCCTTTTATTCTAGGTGGGCTCAGAGGGTTGGGATGGGGGTATGAGAAGGGCCAGGGCAGCAGGTAGAAGCAAGTACAGGGTTAGGAAGGATATGACCTCCTCCTGGAGCGCTACTTTGGGGCGAGGGGGAAGAAATCAGATTTTAACTGGTCCTGTGTGATCACATGGGGTCACTAAGAGTCTCTTACTTTGATTAATTCATCTAGGACACTATCTAGTTGCCACTGTATCTGAAAATCTTTAATCCTTACCTGGCCCAAGGACCCCAGGCTGTATGTCTACTGCCCCTGGCTGTGGCCCTCCATTTGAGCTCAAGATGGGCTAGAAATATTAAGAAATTACGCAATTGTCACACTCATACCTTTGTCTTCTCAGAAGCTTTTCATTTACACTGTGGGAAAATAAAGCCATATGTTAATTATGGGGCCTCATACTGACCTTCAATGATAAGTCATCGAAAGGATTATTTTTATTAAAAAAAAAAACAGCGACAGTTATCTACATAAAGTAGAAAATTTGCTTGGATTTAAAATACAGGAAGTCATTTTGGTTTGCCGAGAGTCACTTTGGGCTAAGAACACACACTCTGTTCATGCTCCTGCATCACTAGGATTACCTTTGTGGAAAAGTTTGAGAAGCGTCATCCTTGATTCTGTTTGACCTTGAGTCTCAGGCGGGTCTGGATGCACTAAGGAAGTCTGATGGCTCAGGTGCAAGCTGGGGTCCCTGAGAAGCAGACTCAGAGCCCACACCTGCAGTAGCAGAGGCCCAGATGTAAAGTGGGACTACCTCTGTCCCTGCTTCAGCATAGCTGGGGACCCCACTCAGTTTTCAGAGACTGTGTGGCCAGACCATGGAGTCTCTGACAGTAAGTGAAGCATGAATGAAATAAGGGAGGGAAAGCCAGGGGCTAGACTTGAGCATCATCCGCTAACACCTACACAGTTGGAGAAGTGGGGTGAACGGAGTTTTCTCAGCCCCAGAGCGCTGGGGGCCTGCCCAAAGGAGAAATGATCCCAGAGATGGCAGTTTCATCTCTAAATGATGCTCCTGGAAATTAAGCCTTGAAAGCCACTTCTGCAACTGAGAATCTGGGTCTAACAACCCCCAAATTAGCCTTCCCCTGGTTGGCAGCATCAAGCACGGCAGGGCAAAAGCTAAATGAGAAACTGAGATGGCAAGTTTGGAGCCAACTCGGAAACTTTTCAAGAAACACCCTTTTTGCTAATAACATGTCTGGGGGCTGGTTGGGATTCTAGGATTAGTGCTCAGGAGATAGAAATGGGTAACAACGGGGGAGGTGTGATTTTTTCCAAGTGCCGTACCAGGTATTAAAATAAATAGGCTCTTGCCTCCTGGAGCTGGGGGTGGCAGGGAATAGAAATCTGGGTCCAAGAAAAATCAGAAAAAGCATTAATGCAGGAAGTGGGAGTAGAAAGGCCCAAACCTGAGTGTTTTTAGCTATTTTCTGACCTCAGAAACAATGTACCTAAGATATCAGAATTTCCTAGTTGCCACTCTAGGGGCAAAGGAGGATATCGCAACCTCAGGTCAAAGTCTGGGGCAGTGTGCCCTGAACGCACTATTGTTCTGGGGGATTAATGAGGTTAGATGTGGTTGAGAGAGAGTAACGGCAGAGCTTCAGTGGAATGAAAGAGGAAGCTGTAAGTGTAGTGAAAGGACACAGGGATTAGAAGACGTGGCTCTCCAAATCTCACTTGAAAAATGGGGTATTAACTTCATGAGATAGGCACGGGAATAAGCAGGTATACTGAAGTGCTTTAACCATTTTTCAACTGTCACAAAACACGAGCATTACTGTAGGAGAGGAAGTAGGTGAACAGGTATGAGCCTCTCTCTCTGGCAGTGATTCTTAACCCTGGCTGCACATTAGAAATGCCTGGGGAGTTTTGTTTGTTTTTTGTAACAGAATCTCACTCTATTGCCCTGGCTAGAATGCCCTGGGATCACAGCTCACAGCAACTGCAAACTCGGGCTCAAGTGATCCTTGTCTCAGCCTCCCAAGTAGCTGGGACTACAGGAGCCTGCCATGATACCCAGTTCATTTTTTCCCTATATTTAGTAGAGATGGGGTCTTGCTTTTGCTCAGGCTGGTCTAGAACTCCCCAGCTCAAGCAATCCACCTGCCTCAACCTCCCAGAGTGCTAAGATTACAGGCATGAGCATCACACCAAGCTGATCTGTTTTTTTTTCTTAATGCATATTTCCCCAGGTCTCCTCTTAGACTGAGTAGAACCATCAGTCATTTCTGAAAGAATTGAGAGCCTCTCCCTAGGGACTTTCTTTGCCCAAACTGACCTCACTCTGAAGTGGTGACCCCAGTTAGATCTCAGCAAGGCCCCTCTGCATATCTCTGATGCTAACCACTCCTCTCCAAGCCTGATTTCTATTACAGTTCTGGCTAACTGTAGCCCAGCAACATAGACAACCACAAAATTCCTAGCTGCCAGAGGCAGTTAGTTCATGGTGTTTGGACATGCAAATAATAAAGGCAGCTAATATTTTTCAGCACCTACTCAGTGCCAAGCGCCATGCACAGCACTTTACCTATGCTCACTGTAGTGGTGAGAGGTTCAGGGACTCTTGGTATTGGGTCCCTCAGTCTAATCTCTTTCCTCCACTCTAGGATGGGGAAGATTTTAGCAGCTGTCACCTCATCAGAACCCAGGGGCGGGGCCTTCTGTCTTGACAACACTTGCCCTAGCAACACAATTCAGGTTACTAGATCTGAACTCCTTGGGAAGCTATGCTTCTATTTGCTTGGGAATATGCAGGCTCTGAGTCCAAGTCTGAGGTTTTATAAATTGAGAGAGGAGTGACATGCTGGGTAATAGGAAACTGATGAGACCCTCTGCTGTGCTCCTCCTGCTGGCTGGCTGCTGCTGCACTGGTTGGTGCCCCCCCTGGCACCATCTGCCTGGGCCCCCTGCAGAAGACTTGCCAGGGAAGATAGATGGGTTCCTCTGAGCACTCCCCATGGCCTGCAGAGAGATGGCCATGGTGGTGGTGGTTTGGGGCTTGGCCAACAGGAGCCTCCATGAGATGTACGATTCTTCCTTTAGTCAACTTTTGTTGTTGTTATAGTTGTAACTGCTGTTTTAGCTGGCCAGGGCTGGGTTCGAACCTACCACTCTTGGTATACCCTACCCACTGAGTCACAAGCACCTGAACTCAGGGATGCTACCTTGGCCAGCACCCTACCCACTGAGCCACAGACGCCCCCCTTAGTTGACCTTAATTTCATCTGGCTGAATCCCTGCAAGGACTAGGACAGTTAAACAGAAAAGTTTTAATAGAGTGGTTATTAATGTGCTGTCGCTTCCCTGGCCTCTGTTTTTTCCTAAAGTGTTAGTTCTGGGAACAAAGTACATAACACAAACTTAGTTTTGTGTAAATGAGAATTTATTGACGAAGACACAAGGTCAAGCTTCCCCCAGCCCCCACCCTCCCCAAGAACAGATCCCAACAAGAACAGAAGAATGAGAAGCATTCTTAGAGCAACATTTACCCCTCCCCATTTCTCTCCAGAGTCCCAAGCTTCACAACACAGACACATGGAACTGGCTTGGGTGAAGACAGACACTCAGGGAATCTCTGACCAGCAAGAGTTCTGGGTGTTTGCTTCCCTTGCCCTTTGTATGATGTCCGCTGTTGTTACAAAGATATACTCAGATGGGGGGAGGGGGGTAATACAGGGCAACCTCCACCATGCCCCCCCAGTGTGGCCAAGCTTGGAATGGGCCAAGAGAAGCTGTAGTGGAGGTAATGAGTCCTTCAGGAGAGAGGTCCTTTCCTGTGGAGTCCCTCCCTTCCTGTGCTCAGGGATGCAATGGGAGGTAGCCTCCCCAGGGAGAGAAGAGTTCATGGATTGACTCAGTCAGGTCAGCTGAGAACCGTGGCTGCTATCCACCACTGGTGGGAGGCTGAGAGAAACCTAGTTTCAGGGGTTGAGGGATATACCCTGGTACAAAACTGTGTTTTATTCTTGCCCTGACATACTCTTTCTTCTGGAACTAGTTTGCTTTGAGATGAGAACACAATATTTGTAGTGTGAATCTTCTTCACTGCTTGGATCCAATTAACTCCAGGAATGAGCTCCCCAAAGGAGGGGGCTCAACCTCTTATCAACCTGCTTTCTCCCACCCCACCAAACTATCCACCTCCAACACCCAGCCCTGTGTTACTTCTTGTTGCATATTTCCTTTCCCCACCCTAGTCGTTCTTCCCTTGGACATTCTCAAGTATAAGAAATGGCTTTGGGAGACCCACTCTCCCCAAGCTTTGCAGCTGGCAGAAAGAAGGGTCATTTTATACACAGCATGGCTCAGGGGTAGTTTTTGCTCTTGTTTTCCACAGTTCCTTCTGAGTCCAGTGAGTTTGATTCGAGTCCAACATGAGGCCTCTGGACTCTGAAGTGCCTCTGATTTGAGGAGGGGCATCTGAGAAGAGTGATCTTGGTCATGAACCCTGAATACCACGAGCCAGGTGATGCAACAAGTGCCCACAGATCAAACGGTGTGAACAAGGCTAAACAAGTTGGTGTTGGGGGCACAAAGCATTCTTTTGACAAATCATATTCAATGTGTCGTGGAAGAGGGCAGGAATTTCACATCCCCCAGTCTTTTCAGAGATGACAAGAATTGCTTGACACACTGGGATGTTCTTAATTTGGCTTGAAGTCTAAGTAACATGAATAAAGAGCAGATCAGAGAGCTGAAGGGATACAGAGAATTTTCAACATCTCTAAGCTGACTTCATCTCTGTACCCACCCTGCTGGCCTCAAGAACTGTGGCTCCAGGAGCACCAGGAAACACTAGCTACTCCTTCATTCTGGCATCTCAATTTACCTTCAAGTAACTGAATGGTTACTCATGGTTTGTTGCCACCTGATGCCAATGAATGGAGTGTCCGAATCAGCATGGAGTGTGTGAAGAGCTGCAAACCAGGCACAGAAAAGGCAGAAGGCATTGAGGGAAAAACAAAAAGAGACAGTCGGCAGGGAAAACTCCACTGATGGGGATTTAGGAGACTCGGTCCAGCTCTGCTGCTAAACAGCCAATAGGCCTTGGCAATAACTCTCTTGCCTTCACAGAAAAACAGGGCTGGCTAAATTATTACTCTGTTTCAACTCTAAAACTCTGATTTTATCAATGAGCTGCACCTAAAAATATAGGGAAGGGAGTGAGGGGAGGCATTTTGGTTCCTATTTCTTGCTTCTACTCAAATTCCTTAATCAGTGTTATTAATGGGTTGGTTCAGGGGAAAGGAATGTTGTAAGTTGCAATTTCTCTCAGCTTTGGGGCTGACAGGCCCTGTACTTCCTACACCCTGAAACATCATTCAAGGAAGATCCTTGTGCCCAACTGCAGAGCAATCAAATGAGATGATGATGTGGCATGGCGGGGGGGGCGGGGTGTGAAGCATGAAGGCTCGGCCAAGGACAAGGAGTTTGCAGAGAGAGAAAGAAAGGGAAAATCCAAATGACCAGGGCAAAGGTGCCACAGACAAGAGAACCCATAAAAGGGTAGGGCAGGTAACTGTATCTCTTTCTCCAGGACTTCCTACTGGTCACACTACTCCCTCAATTTCTCATATGTACAAAAATATAAAACAATAAAGTGCAGTTTATGTTTCAATGACACTTTTCCTTGCTTTAATATTTGTCTTTTTCTGCTTTTGAAATGAGCTCTCGATTACAAAATATCAAACTACACTCAAAAGAGGGTGTAGAAAAAGCCAATCACTGGCATAGCATGGAGAAGCCCACAAGTAAGGACAGATAGCAGCGGTGGGTAGCAAGAGGTGGGAGGTGATTGAAGCAGTGGTTACAAATGTTCACAGGAAGCTAAAACTAACAGGTTGTGCCCTAATGCTAGCATGGGTTAGACTAGTCACTACCTTGGTGGGTGGCCTCACTGTATTTCAGTTCAGATTCTACACAGCAATACAATTTCTTCCAGTTAAGAGTTCTTGGCTTGCACTGATCACAGGGTGACTGGAGGGTACTGGACCAGTCCATTAGTTTTTCAAAATGCTGTCGTAGACCTGATAGATGTATTGAGAGACTTCAGGAGCTCTACACTTCAGTGACAGCTGTTAGGAGGAAAAGGAGATGGAAGATTAGTACAGAGGTTGGTTTTAACTCTAAAGGTATCCAAGCACTCAGGTCAAGAAAACTAACACAATGGGAGAGTAGCTTCTGTCACGGGAGTAGATAAACAAAGGATCACGTTAATAGGCACTGGTGTTTTAGAATTTCAAATTCATCAACGTCAAGTTGTGCTATGTTTCCCCCTATATTCTATGTGGGTTTATGAGATCAGGAAATAATCTGTATTAAAAACATCAAAGTATCTGACAGTAGATAGGACAACTGCTCTAATGCTCTGCTAAGAGTTATAGGGATTATTGCCAAATGAAAAGGGAGGCCAAAACCCTTCACTTGGGATAGTCATTTCAGCAGTCTGCCTCAGTTTCAGCCTGAAAAAGATGGTTCTATCTCAGTCTCAATTTCAGGAGGATGTACAACCAAATAAAATAGAAACGTAATCTAGGTAGATCTGAGGTACTAGTCCTTTCTGTATCATAATGAGGAGAGTATATGCCCTGAAGAGGCAAGACAAGACATTTACTTGAACCACAATTTGGTTCAAGGTCAACGGTTCACCTTCTATTTTCTGCCTCCTTAGACAGGGACATCAGATATTTCTGATACCACTCCACTCCCTCTACCACCATCTCTTCTTTTAGTTAAACATTTACCATATTAAACATCAATAGCAAAAAGATCTCAATGTTGAATATTGAGAATTTCACTTTGTGAGTCAATAAAGACACAAATCCAGATTTTGCAGGACAGAATATTAACAATAACATAAGCATTTAAAATATATCCTACAACCAGGAAATATTTTTGTATTACTGATATCATTGTTCTTGTTTATTAGGGCAGATAACAAAAGTTGTCTTAAACTACATATCACCATGAGACTTTAGACTATTTTACTTTCTCTAAGGCATTTCCCACACTGCTGCTTGATATTAGCTAAAAAGACAATTCTGACAAATGTAAAATAAAAACAAAAACAAAAACCAAACAACCAGTTTAAGATATAAATATATGTAGAAAACAGCTTCCGACATTGTTCTAAGTTTCAGCTTTAGGCATTTCCCTGACTTTTAAACACCCTAAGAAGAAATTCTCTTACCACCTCCTCCTCTACAGCCTTCTCTACTGCCAATGTTGTGGAAAATTCTAGTGGGAGAATATGTGGGTTCAGAAGAGGAGAAGGAGGAGGGGAAACTAAAAACAGGAACAACAGCTTAAGAGAGTCAACTCTCAGACTAAAGAGGGGGAGTTCCTCTTCCCCAAAATACTGTTCTATATTTTTTCACATCTTTGTAACAATACCTGAAGTTCTACCAGCTGAAAGGGTTTTTTTTGTTTGTTTGTTTTTTGAGACAGAGTCTCACTTGGTCACCCAGGCTGGAGTTCAGTAGTGTCTTAACAGCTCATTACAGCCTCAAACTCCTGGGCTCAAGCGATCCTCCAGCTTTAGCCTCTCCAAACACTGGGACCACTGACAGATACTATGCCTAGCATCACTTTTCTTCGTAACTAGTAATAAAATATTGCCTTCCTCAACAAAAGCTCAAACTGCCAAGGTTGGCACTGGATGAGGAGGCGGGGACTGAGCAGACCCAGACCCGCACTACAATTGCTCTTTAGAGGAGGGGAAGGTTATTTCCCTTTCTATAGAATACTAATGTCCTTGCCCCTCCATTCTCACCTCCATCCCAGCCCAAACAAAGGGTGAAGTTTCTTAAACACAGCTAGAACTCTGGGTCTCATTTTGTATGGCTCCAAGGAGAAAACAGGCCTTCCCTGGGTCTTAACTTTCACACTGCTAACCTGCTTATATCACACATCTTTAACATTAACTGCTTAGAACACTGCCCATATAGACACATTAAGGGCTTTAGAGTCACCTGTCCTGCCTAATTAAGCAAAAAGCTTACAAATCTACTTTTGGTATATAGTATGGAACATTATGATTCTTCACCTGGGACAAGTTATCTATTCAGGTAAGACTTACCTACTTACAGAGATGTGGCCTCACCCTTATCGGATAAACACACCTTCTTGGTGAACCACAGTAGGGACTGGTGTTGGGAAAAGTGCTCTATGAATGCCTCTTAGGAGACTAGGGGACCATCAGCTCTTCATGCATAGTTCTGCCTCACCGGTATCTTTCCTCCTTAATACTGAGCTGAGATCAGATTAATCAGATCAGCATTTAGGGTAATGGAAGGGAGGGAATGGATCTGAATGATTTTAGAGTCTGGAGTGCCAATTTGGTTAATGGATTATATGCTTTCATCCGTGCTGTGATGAAAGATTTAGATGGTTCTGTGGACACAGAGAGCCTAGTCACCAGATGGATGGAGACTAAGAAAGGGGGCAAGGAAGTACCGATTCACCATTAAAAAAATACAGGGCGGCACCGGCCCCATATGCCAGAGGTGGCGGGTTCAAACCCAGCCCAGGCAGCCAAAAACTGCAAAAAAAAAAAAAAACAGGAGAAGAAGGAAGGTAGATGTGGCAAAAAAGGGTACATAAGGACAAACTCTTATTTTTTATATAAATGTATATATAAATAAATATACATATGTATATACATAATATATACATATATTTATATATATAAAAATTGAGAACAGCTGCCTCAAATATATATCAAATTATATATATATATATATATTTTTCCCCCCCTTCTAAAGTCAGGGTCTGAAGTTGTTGCCCTGGGAAGAGTACCGTGGCATCATAGCTCACAGCAACCTTCAACTCTTGGGCTAAACTGATCCTCTTGCCTCAGTTTTTCTATTTTTAGTAGAAACGGGATCTCGCTTTTACTCAGGCTGGTCTTGAACTAGTGAGCTCAAGCAATTACCAGTCTTGGCCTCTGAGAGTGCTAGGATTATACGTGTAAGTGCCTGGTCCGGGCTCTTATTATGTTCTTTTTTAAAATTTAACTTTTATTTGTATTTATTTTATGTTGCATTCCCAGGTTACACATTCTTATTTTTTTAGTTTCATCTATATCTTTTTCTTCTATGCAACCTTCTCTTCTGGTTTAGGAGCGTTTATTCTTTTTCAGTAAGGATCATCTCAGTGTGGGAGAGAGTTCACGTATGGGGTAATCCGACCATGGACTCTGTATGGTAGCACATCTTAGGCTCTGTTTACCCAGAAGTGCCCAAGAATCCAAACCTTTAAGTTAGACCCGGCTCTACTGCACTTCTTTATGTGCAGTAAAAATTCAAACTTCTTTTTGGGCCACAGATCCTGTGCCCAGCCCCACTATTTGGCTTAGGCACACCTACCAACTCTACCACTTTAATATGTTTGAAAAGCAATACTACATACTGCTTCTATAAAGTGGTATCTTTCAGATATTTGCTGGCTTTTGGATATGCATACCTTTGATGGGCATTGGTGTCCTTAAGTAAATACGAAGATGTGATTCATGGGATTTTGTGGAGTTTTCTGGGTGAAGTGAATAAAGATAATTTTTTTTAGAGATCACCTCAAGACACTTATGGGAAGAGTTCACTGTATAATTTCTTACAACTGTATGTGAAAAATGTTAAATTTTTTTTTTTTTTTAAAGTATAGGGAGGAAGGCTCGGCGCCTGTGGCTCAAGCGGCTATAGCGCCAGCCACATACACCTGAGTTGGCGGGTTCAAATCCAGCCTGGGCCCGCCAAACAACAATTACGGCTGCAACCAAAAAATAGCCAGGTTGTGGCGGGTGCCTATAGTCCCAGCTACTTGGGAGGCTGAGGCAGGAGAATCGCTTGAGCCCAGGGGTTGGAGGTTGTTGTGAGCTGTGATGCCATTGCATTCAGCCAGGGCAACAGCTTGAGGATCTGTCTCAAAAAAAAAAAAAGTATAGGGAGGAAATGTTCTTTAATGGGTGAATGAAGAACCTATGGTACATGTGTACCATGCACTATTACTTGGTCATAAAAAAAGAACAAATTACAGATACATATAACAACTTAGAAGGATGATATTATGATGAGCACAAAAACAATCTCAAAAAGTTACTTGTTATATGGATTAGGGCTGGAGTGAGAGTCTAACTATACAGGCATAAAAGGATATATGAAGGATTTATTTTTTGTGTGGTGATATGACAATGCATCCAAACTATAGTGGTGGTTAAAAAAAAAATACATGTTATAAGATTTTATCACATGAAATCTTTCACTGGTTATTACTACACACTAATTAATAAAAAAATATAAAAACTGGTAAAATATGAATATGGCCTATAGTTAATTGTATTGTACCAATATTTACTAACTAATTTTGAAAATGTAGTATAGGTGTGGAAGATGTTTTTATATATATATTTATTTTTTTGAGACAGAGTTTTACTTTGTCGCCCTTGGTAGATTGCCATGGCATCGCAGCTCAAAACAACCTCAAATTCTTGGCTCCAGTGATTCTCTTAACTCAGCCTCCTGAGTAGCTGGGACTACAGGTGCCTGCCACAACGATCGCTTATTTTTAGAAATGAGGTCTTGCTCTTGCTTAGGGTGGTCTTGAACTTGTGAGCTCAGGCAATCTACCCACCTCGGCCTCCCAGAGTGCTAAGATTTATAGGCATAAGCCACTGCATCCGGCCTTTGGAAGATGTTATCAAAGGAAGAAACTGGGTGAAAGATAAATAGGAACTCTGTTCCATTTTGGTAACTTGTAAGTCTTCAATTATTTCAAAATAAAGTGTTTAAAAAAATTTAACAAACTATATTTAGGATAGTGATGTTAAAAGGCCCTTCTCAAAATAAATAATGTGGTATAAGAAATGTCAAGAAATATCTGAATTCTAACACAACTCATCTATCAATAAATTACATGATTTTGAACAAAGCACTAGTCATTTTTAACCATAATTTCCTTATCTACAACCTGTGGGTAGCCATGCTTTTTTAACCCAGCTGGCATAGAAGAATGCCTACAACAGAATAATGGATGGTAAGCACATGGTAAGCCTGAAGTTTCCCAGGCTTCACAAATGCTTGGAGAAAAACTTAACTTGATAGGACTCAGGAACTTTCTCTCTCTCACACATACACATGCTACATTTCAAGGTAAGGAATCAGTGGGGAAACTACCAAGAATTTTCTCAGTTCTGGATGGTACTATTCCCTTGATATATACAAGTGAAAAAAGACTTAGCTGTCCAAATTAAGGAATGGGGGCACATGCTTTTCTCAGCAAAATGGCTAAAAGGGTTCCTTAATTTACTGATTACTCAGTTTCCCCAGAATTAAAAGGCCTATAAAAACCCCATCCCAAGGGCTTTTCTTTTACTTTTCAAAATGTAGATGATAAGTAGCATCCTATCATGTGACCACATTTTCCCAACAAAAAATCCTTGTGTTTGGATTTCAATCTTTGCTGTGTAACAAAGCAACTGCTTCTGCTCTATAATGTGCCATGATTTCCTTATCTGCAAACTGGGGGTAATCATGCTTCTTTGCCAAAATTTTTACTGCAATTCACTGTTGTACTGGAAATACCCTTATAGGCTGCCAAATATATGTTCCATTTTGCCTTACCTTTCACAACAAACATTTAGGTCAGATGATGGTGCTAAAAAAAGGATATGTTTATGATACCCTTTGCTCACAAACTCCCAAAGTAAGAAAGGTCTTCTTGAAATTAGCTTTGCAAATAATCCTTCTCAGCAGCTTGTTATAGTACCACATGTTCAGGTATGCTAGATAAGTGACATCACATGTTCAGGTATGCTAGATATGTGACATCAAGGATGAAGTTGCCAAGTTTTGTGAGTGATTTTGTATGTACTGGGGAAGGATGGATTTGAGGCACTCAGGGGCACCATGACTGTGGGATGGGCAGACACTACACAGACATTTTGTATGTACTGGGGAAGGATGGATTTGAAGCACTCAGGGGCACCATGACTGTGGGATGGGCAGACACTACAGAGAGGACTTCAACTTAGACAACTGGGGATGCCTTCACAGATTGCTTGTTTTGTGTATTTCAGGTCTGAAGCACCTCCCACCAGGTCATTCCAGGGTGCTAAGAAAAAAAGAAAGGGCTCTGACCTCCCTCCTCTAATCCATCTCACCCATTCTGAGAGGGCCTTACCGTATAATTGGGGTTTCCTGGCTGGATACGTAGTTCAGCCAAAATCCAAATGCCATTAGTGAGCTTCAGGGATTGGTACAGCATGTCCTGCCCTTCCACATTCCTCTTGGCAATAGTGTAAACATTGTTGTTTTGCAACTTGCTGGAAACAGTGTCTAGAAATACATATTCAAAATCCAACAACTTTGGTTAAAATCTCAAACCACTGCATGTTCTCTTGACAACCTTATGAACCACATATGCTCAAGTTCCCTGATAAGTCCTGCCATATGCACACATGTACATTTCAGAAAGCCCTTCTCCCACATAACAACAAAAGGTAAAGAAGTGCCTATCACATTCTGGGACAGACTAAGATACAATGATGGGTTAGTGCAAGAGTTACCTGAGAAGGTGGTGCCCGTAGCTCAGGGGGTAGGGCGCCAGCCTCATATACTGAGGCTGGTAGGTTTGAACCTGGCCCAAGCCAGCTAAAATCAACAATGACAACTAAAACAATAACAAAAATTGCCAGGCATTGTGGCGGGCACCTGTAGTCCCAGCTACTTGGGAGGCTGAGGCAAGAGAATCGCTTAAGTCCAAGAGTTTGAGGTTGCTGTGAGCTGTGACACCATAGTACTCTACTGAGGGTGACATAGTGAGACTCTGTCTCAAAAAAAAGAAAAGAAATGAAAAGAGTTACCTGTGAAATAGATGGGCCTAAGGAGCTGGTAATCTCAGTAAGTGCTAGACAGCTAAAAAGGCTCTGAAGAGGACCAAGACAGAAATAGTGTGCCATAGTGACTGCCATGTTGTTATTCATTTCTGGTCCCAGATCAATGGGGATACACAGTCTAATAAGCAAATCCACAGGGTACTTCCCAAGTCACTGCTATTTTACTGACAGCCACTTGGGCCTTAACTGTTAGGACCAGAAAAGGGTACAGAGTTGCAGAAGTCAACTGCAAGTCAAATTTATTAACCTAGATGTTTAGGGTTTTTTTAAAAATAAAAGCAGGCAAATGATTTCTGAAGCCTTTAGGAATACCATGTCTTCAAAATAATAATGAAACAAACTGTCTCAGAAAAAACTGAAGTTGTACAGAGGTGATTGTGCTAGGCTCTAAAATCCCAGCTGCAGCTGCTGGTCATAATGGAAGGCTTCGTAGTCACCAACTTGGGGTAAGAACAGGTTGATGTCATCAGTTCTTCTTTGTGAATACGATGTCAAAAAGACATGTTCCAGAATTAAAGGTCAATTTTTCTTTCTTTGTTAGAAGTTGCAGCATCAGAGAGAAAAAAACTTTAAGAATAGAGATGATAAACACAGCTTCACTGCTTCTTTGTTGACTCTTATGTTCATTTCTGATGAGAGAATTCAAATTACTCATGTCTACTTCAACAACTAAATCCTCCCCACATAAAAATCTGTCATATTCTATTGTGCTTTCTAGGAAAAGGTTGTCGTGATGGATGGTCTTTTTACCTCCTAAATGGTAAACTCTCTGAGCACAGGGATCATGGACATTTTTTCTCTTGCTTCCTACAGGTACCTGGGATCAGTATCTGTTGAATAAGCCTCAGAGAAGTGTTGGAGATGCCAATATTTACATAATCCATAGACATTAAACACCATCTACTTAGATGTGGACTGCTTTTAGAGGTAGTTCTCATCCTGATGTCTTTCTCCCACGTTTAACACAGTGATAGCTCAGGGACATTAGGCTCCCTTCATGAAACTTTAGTTATTATTTCATTTTCCTTTTTTTGTTTCCAAAGTTTTCAATAACACCAAGCCAAGCAGTAATAACTGAAGAAATGGCTCTATTTGAGGAATCAAACAATGTACCTCCAGGTAGTTACATGCTAGATTGCTAGAGGAATGACCTCGACATGCTTTTTAACCACCTTGTGGGGAGTCAGGCAGTCTGGCAGTCACCCTGTCCCACGGTGAAAGGCTCCTGCAGTTTTGACTGGACTGCCAGGCAACATCAGCAGCCAGAGTTTGGGTAATGCTTTTTGACAGGATTGCCTTTACCACACAGGGGCTTGCTTTAAATTATAAAAGCCATTCCCAACTTTCAAGGTTCTTGCCCATTTCTCAGGAATACAAAACACACAGTGGAAGCCTTTGATGAAGAGCCACTTTGTTGCATAGGCACAAACACAATCTAAAATAAATTATATATATATATATACATATAAATAAAATCTGGATGTTGATATATATATGCATGCCCAGATTCCCACAGACTTCTCAAGATTATTTCACCACCTATGTAAGACATGACAACCTAATACATACACACACACACACACACACACCTTCCATAATTAGAAAATAAGCAAATACCAGGAGGAATAAGCATGTTGGCTATATGTAACTTTATTATATCTGGAAGCATTCTGGCCAGGAACCTGACCCTGCTCATAACATTAGCAAGTTGTGAATTAGTTTTTATACATTTCAGGTATAGGACAGATCGCTTCTCAGCCTTTTGGCTAAGATCAAGTATAGTGTAGGTTATCAGGACTGAGACTGAAGATTTACAGATTACAGAATAACTAGACTTTGCTAAATGCACTGATTAAAAATGACAGTGGAAGCCAGACATAAGGCAGCTTCTCAGATAGACTAGAATTCCTTTTTTTTTTTTTTTTTTTGAGACAGAGCCTCAAGCTGTCCTCCGGGCAGAGTGCTGTGGCATCACAGCTCACAACAACTTCCAACTCTTGGGCTCAAGCAAGTCTCTTGCCTCTGCCTCCCAAGTAGCTGGGACCACAGGCGCCCGCCACAACGCCTGGCTATTTTTTGGTTGCAGCCATCATTGTTGTTTGGCGGGCCCGGGCTGG
>CAUYTI010105244.1:0-14624 GCA_963575145.1 Galago senegalensis | reverse complement strand
GGCGCCCGCCACAACGCCCGGCTATTTTTTGGTTGCAGCCGTCATTGTTGTTTGGCGGGTCCAGGCTGGGGATTCGAACCCGCCACCTTAGGTGTACGTGGCTGGCGCCTTAGCCGGTTGAGCTATAGGCGCCGAGCCGAGACTCTGTCTTAAAAAAAAAAAAAACTAACTAAAGGGCAGTGCCTGTGGCTCTAAGGAGTGGGGCACTGGCCCCATATACTGGAGGTGGTGGGTTCAAATCCAGCCCCAGCCAAAAACTGCAAAAAAAAAAAACTAACTAAAAATACCAGTACAAGGTGGTATATACAATAATTATCATGTTTAAATTTTTCCTCATTAGAACCTATATTCATCTATCAGCTTAATTGACCAGATAAACTGAGTGAGTGATTTGTTTTATTCATTCCTCTTTGACCAAGCGTAGGGCTATCCCAGGAGGTGATATGGCATATTCTCAGGGGACTATGAAATAACCTGAGCTTAGGCATCATTGAAGTACTTTACTGAGAGAGGATTTCACCTCCAGACTTGGAACAAACCACTCTCAGGGTCATTCTCCACTCTCCTTCCTTTTCTCTTTTACTTCAATCATTGTTATCACATTAGCTCAGTCATTCTTTCCCAACAAGCTCAGGTTTGCTTATCTGGACAGTGCCTTCTTCCAGTGGGCCAGCCTCTGTAACCTCTACACTGCCAAGTCTGTTGTGAGCTTTTGTACACATGCAGGTCCTTAATTCACCTTATGTACTCACTACAGGATCCTTTTAAACTTTATGTTACATTTCTCTTTTCTTTCTTTCTTTCTTTCTCTCTCTCTTTCTTTTTTTTTTTCTTCTTTCTTTGACAGAGTCTTACTTTGTCACCCTTGGTAGAACGCCATGGCATCAAACTCTTAGGCTCAAGCAATCTTCCTGCCACAGCCTCCCAAGTAGCTGGGACTATAGGCACCTGCCACAATACCTGGCTATTTTTAGCGATGGGATCTTGTTCTTGCTCAGGCTGGTCTTAAACTCCTGCGCTCAAGGGATTCACCTGCCTCAGCCTCTCAAAGTACTGGGATTACAGGTGTGAGCCACTATACCCAGGCTTTATATGACCTTTCTTTTAAGCAACATTTTATAATTCTCAAGCTCTGAGAAAGCAAAGCCATTACCCAGCCTCCAGAGAAAGGCAATGTGAAAGCTGGCTAATTTGTTTTTTTATTTATTTTAAATAGCAAGCGTGTCTTGTCATTTCAAAGTACTTAATTTAATTCTCGGCACTTTCTTTCAATGTTATAGGATAGCAAGATTTCAACTCTTGGCCCTCGGGTCAGGCTCTAATGCTGTGATTCCCTAGAAGTACTTGTTTGATTTTAAATAGTCTGTGCACTTCTTTTATTCACTCAAGATATGGAAATAAAAGGAAATATCTGGATAGGTACAGTGGCTCACACCCATAATTCTAGCATACTTGGAGGTTGAGGCTGGCGGATTGCTTGCGCTCAGGAGTCCAAGACCAGCCTAAGGAAGAATGAGACCCCCACCCCCACTAAAAATAGAAAAATTAGCCAGGTATTATGGTGGGTGCCTGTAGTCCCAGCTACTTGGGAAGCTGAGGCAAGAGAATCACTTGAGCCCAAGTATTTGAGGTTGCTGTGAGCTAGGACGCCACGACACTCTACCCAGGGAGACTGAGTGAGACTCTGTCTCAAAAGGAAAAGAAAATGTTCCATACTTATTGAATCTCCTTTGGGGAGAAAATTGCAAGTGGTAAAAGGATTAATTCCCCAAGAAATAAACCTTAAAGGGTACAACTGGACTCTAGGAAATTTGCCACTTGGGTTGTCAGACTGAGCTAATCAACCGCCCTACAGGTGGTTGCTAATGCCTTCGCCACTCAACTCCTCCTGGAGCTTCCTTTAGTTGTAAGTCGGTTTCACTCACAGCCAGGATTTCTATCTGCTGACTGCTGCTGAATATCCAGGGTTTCTATCCCTGTCAATTCTCAGAAGCATTTCCGCTTATTCCCTTAAGATGAGCAATGGGGGCAAAGTGGCTCACACCTATAATCCTAGCATTCTGGGAGGCCAACGCGGGTGCATTGCTAAAGCTCAGGAGTTCAAGACCAACCTGAGTGAAAGTGAGACTCCTTCTCTACTGAAAAAAGAAAAAAAGAATGAATGAACGAAAAATAAAACATTTATCTGCACATGGTGGTGCACACCTGTTGGTTCAGCTGCTCAGGAAGGCTGAGGCAAGAGGATTCCTTGAGCCAGGAGTTTGAGGTTGTTACGAGCTATGATGCTCAAGGCTGGGGCAATACAGTGAGATACTGTCTCAAAAAAAAAAAAAAAAGAAATGAGTGATGTTGCCAGTTGTCTTTGAGGAATGAGGGCTCCATCTGGTTATCTTGCTGCCGTGATAAAATCTAAACTTCTTTTACCTTTATAAAAATCCATCAGAACCATATATTACGTGCTTCGTTTTATACGAAATGTCCAGAAGAGGTAAATACATAGAAACAAAAAGTAGATTGGTTAACTAGGGTCTGGGGATTTGAGGGGGAAATGGGAGTAAGTGATGCCTTTTGGGGATGGGGTTTCTTTTGCAGGTGATGAAAATCTTCTGAAATTGTTTGTAGTGAATTTGCTACAAACCACTGAATTGTAACACTTTAAATGAGTGAATTTCATGGAATATGAATTACATGTCAATAAAGCTATTACTTAAAAAAAGAAAACCCCAAACAGGAAGTAGTCAGGCAACACTGAGGAGGATGTGTGCCTGGCTGGGTTCCCGTAAAGGAGATAAACCACCTCGTACCACTGAAGGCAAAGAGTCTGCTCTCCCGGCCTTCCACTCTTACTATATACACAGTTTCTATTTTGGTCCTTTTTCCAGTCTTGTTACAGTTAGTGAGCAACAGTTCAGTCAAAACCCACAGTGAGGCCTTGGTTACAGCATATGCTTGTTTTCAATCAACAAAAAGCATGACTAATGTCACCATGGCTCAACCCCATCACACGTGGATTGTGGAAATTTTGGACATGTCCTGGGGAGGCAGCTGAACTTGGGCTCCAGGGCTGTGGTGAAGGCTGTGAAAATGTTTTCCCTTGACCTGGGGATAGAGAGCTGCTGTGGAAGTAACCCTGAGGAGAAAGAGTTCTCTGGCTCATCCAGGAATCCATGAGGAGAGGAGATTTGAGCATAGCATTTCTCTGATTAACTTCCAGCCCAGCACCTATCTTCCACTTCAGTCCCTGAAGGGAAGCCACATCGGGCCCCAGAATGGGTGTGTGGGGTGAGCAAGAATGGAAGTGACTGCACCAGAGGCCAGGTGAGGCTGAAGAGCACCAGAACGTGAGGCGGCTCTCCTGCTGCTTAGGAACAAGGCCCCTTTGATGGCTATTGTATCTGTCAATTTGGCTGGGCCACATTGCCCAGATATTTGGTCAAATGTTATTCTGGCTATGTCCAATTGGTTGAAGGCCTGAATAAAACAAAAGCCTGACACCCCCTGACTCCCCCACCCCAGCAAAGGGTACTAGTACAGCTGTCTGCCTTTGGACTTCGTCTGCAACGTCAGCTCTTCCCTGATAGCCAGCAGTCTGGCTTTGGCCTCCCCCATCAGATTTTGGACTTAGCCTCCATAATCACATAAGTCAATTCCTTAAGATTTCTCTCCTCTCTCTCTCTCTCTCTTTTTTTTTTTTTTTTGAGATAGTTTCACTATGTCACCCTCAGTAGAGTACTGTGAAGTCACAGGTCACAGCAACTTCAAACTCCTGGTCTTAAGTGATTCTCTTGCCTCAGCCTCCCAAGTAGCTGGGACTACAGGTGCCCACCACAATGCCCAGCTATTTTTGTTGTTGTTGTTGCAGTTGTCATTGTTGTTTAGATGGCCCAGGCTAGGTTCAAACCTGCCAGCCTGGGTGTATGCGGCCAGGACTGTAACCACTGTTCCATGAGCACCAAGCCAAGATATATCTCTTTATATACATATACGTCCTGTCGGTTCTGTTTCTCTGGAGAGCCTAATACAGGTGCTCTCTCTCCCCCTTCAGGAGTGACTCTGACCTCACCAGGAGACTAGCAGACAGCAAGCAGTCCAGGGGCAGGCTGTCCTTGGTGGGACTTTGAGTGGTGACTTGGTAAGTATAGCTAATGAGACAGCCCTGTGAGGAACCCTCACCACACCTTCAACTAAAGAAGGGGGATTGGAAGACCCATGCTTCCAAATTATGCCCAGGGCTGGTGTAGGCTGGGGAAGCATGGCTCACTAAAATACCAGAGCAAGTCCTGCCTGCCACATCTGAGGTTTGACACAGAAAATGCTTCTACTGTGGGAGGGTTATTCCCAAGTTAGCACTCTAGGCACGGAAGGGGTCATTTCCAATGCCTGGTCTTTGTGGACAAAACTCACCAAATACTCTTTAGGCATCAGCAGAGGCAAGCATTTCCATGTTTAGCTTCTTGAGCCTCCTTTGGACAGCAGAAGCTGGCCCTTGAAGCTCCCTATCAGACAACATAGCAGTTCTTGAGAGTTCTCAAGAACTCACATTCTGAAATAAATAATGCCACATGGTCATGCTTAGTGCAAACTATAAACTACTCTGACACATACAGGAACATGTATTCTGGAACAAGAGTGAGGCCGATAAAAGATGAAAGGAGAAAGGAATGGGAACTCCCTGTATGAGGCTTAGATGAGGAAGCAGGAAGCAAGGCAAAGGCCAAGGTTGGCCAAAACAGGACAATTAGCCAGGAGGTACACTGTTCAGTCAGTTAAGACATTTACCTCAGTCCACTGTGTCCCAGAGCCTAACCCAAGCCAGTGCAATGAGTGCTCTCATCTTGTGTACTGTCCACACTGCCCCTTTGGCACCTGGCCTGATTTTCTGGAATCATAAGTGTTTCTGTGTAGCCATCCTGACTCTCCAGTTAAACTTCAAGGCAGATTTGTTTGGTTTTTTCTATATCTTTAGTGCTAGGGATAGGAACCACACTAGGTTTTTAGCAAAGGAGGAATTAATGCAGGTAGGGTGGTGCTCATGAAACAATTGGAGGCATGTAGGCTGAGGACTTCTGGAATGACAACCTGAACACCACAGAATTGAGCCCCCCATGGAGCTATGACCTCTTGCCTTAATTATGAGGGTGGAGGATCAGGAAATTGTCCCCCAACGATTGAGCTGGTGAACACAACGCAGGTGCTAAACTCCAGAAATGTGGAAGCTGGGATCAGGAGATGCCATTGCTGTCACTGACATGAAACTTGACCAAGCAAGCCATGAAAGATGACTGATGGCCTTTGCCTTCTTCTGCAGGTCACACTGCATGGGAATCTGGGAAATGTAGTTTAAAGCTCTCTAGCCTCTGCAATACCCAAAGGCACCCCAGCAGAGGATGGGAATAAATGCCAAGGACCAATTGATTTCCAACATAAACAGTAATTATAATTGGGATGAGTATTATTCATGCCATGGTTCAAAGGTAATCTTGTGTGGGTTCTGTTTAGCACCACCCAAGATCCAGTGCGGTGGGGGTGGGGGGTTTCATTTCCCTCCCCTACCTCCCATGCCTCTAGAGGCCCAGGGCCCCACCTTCCTTCTTAAGTGTTAATAAGCAGTCCAGGATGCTGCAATGAGGTATTGTCCATAGGGAATAGGGAGGACACAGACCTAACATTTTCTTCTACCTGACAGGCAATAGAGAAAATTCTGGTTGTTGGTTGTTCTCGTGGTGTAAGTCCTCACTAAACACCTACCAGAAGGCAACTAACAAGGCCCCTAGGAACAGGCGAAGTATAGGGCTTGCACAGATACAGGCTGGCATGCAGACCTAGCCCTCTCCTCCTGTTCCACCTCCTCTGTCTTAGCACTTCCCTTCTCTCAGCCTAGAGAGTATTTTTCTAACCTAAGTAAGGAGCTTTGCTTTTATTCCTGATGTTTTCTCCAAAATCTTCTACCTATTTGTTCTTTCTAATACACCAAGAACCTAAACTGATCATTTTCAAACTTAGCCTGCATCTGAACCACCTGGAGGACTCATTAAAACACAGACTGCTGGTTGGGTGGCACCTGTGGCTCAGCGGGTAGGGTACCAGCCCCGTATACCGAGGATGGCAGGTTAGAACCTGGCCCTGGCCAAACCGCAACAAAAAAAATAGCCAGGCGTTCTGGCAGGCACCTGTAAATTCCAGCTACTCAGGAGGCTGAGGCAAGAGAATCGCTTAAGCCCAGGAGTTGGAGGTTGCTGTGAGCTATGACGCTGAAGGGCAATAGAGTGAGATTCTGTCTCTAAAAAAAATATATATATACAGATTGCTGGGCCTCACCCATGGAGTTGTTGATTTAATCAGTCTGGGATGGGGCTCAGGAATCTGTCTTTCTACCAAGTACCCAGGTGACTGGAGATCACACATTGAGAAAGTACCACTGGCCCAGGCTTTTGAAACTATAAACTGTGCTTTCTGCTCTTAAGTCTCTTGTCTTAGGTATGACCAAAGACTGGCTTATCTGTTTAAATAGGGAGTTTGAGTAAAAGGAAAAAAGAAATCTAGAAGAAAAAAAAGCCCAATGTCTTAAAAACATTATCCTACCACTCAGTAGTAATAATGTAACCCCTTGGCTATGCCTTTAATGTCTGGATAAACAAAGCTTGAGTACTTGAAAAATCTTGCCATTGGATAATACAAAGTAATTTCTCTTTTCCCCCTTGAGTCTTCCATCTTTACCAAGTCTACCTTGAAGGACAAAAGGGAGCAAATCTTTCCTCCCTGCTTCTCTCTCTCTTTTTTTCTTTTTGAGTGGCATCATAGCTCGCAGCAACCTCAAATATTTTGGTTCAAGTGATCCTATTGCCCCAGCCTCCCTGGAACTATAGGTACCCACCACAATGCCCAGCAATTTTTCTTGCTGTTCTTGAACTCCTGAGCTCACGCAATCCACCAGCAACAGCCTCCCAGAGTGCTGGGATTACGGGCGTGAGCCACCATGTCTGGCTTCTCCGTTTTGCCTTTGTCTCCTCTTTCCCTTCCTCCTGACCCTTTGGTCTGCCCCCAAACCCCTCAGCTGACTCCTCAGTCTTGGCTGTCAGTTATTTAGAGCTATCTACTCTTCTCTCAAGTGGAGAGGCTTAAGCGACTACTTTCAGACACTGTGCTGAGCAATGTATATACAACGCCTCATTTAATTCTCATGGCAATCCTGCAGGATACTATATTAGTTCTTATTTCACAGATGAGAAAATGAGATGCTCAGAGAGGTCATGCAAGTGGTGAATCCAGGATTTGAGCACAGCTTTGATTGGGTCCCAGGCCTGGGCCCTTCCCACAGCCTCATGACCTTGGGTTACCTTTCATCCTCAGCCCTCAGGACAGAGACCTGCAGATGGAGACCCCGATAATTGCAGGTGCACTGAATAGACTCCCAATTGTCTGTGGGACAATCACTCACAGTAGGAGCTATAGGACTCTGTGTGTGTGTGTGTGTGTGTGTGTTGTTCATCACTGGGACATTCTTTTTGAAAATGAACATGGTGGAAACTTATGGTTTCACCCTCAAAATCCCACCAAATTCCCAGAAAACTCCAAATTGTGTAGATTGTAGGGAAGAGGCATGTTATTTTTGGCAGAAATAGCCTTAATCTGGCAGTAAACTTCTGAAAACATAATAAAAGTGCTTTTTAACATCCTGTTTTTTTTCTTCCTTCTGTTGATTTTTGAGCATTTCTTCCCAAGCAAGGAATTATGCAACAAGATTTGAAAACTGCCAAGCTTTATTATATTTTCAGTTTTATTTGGTTCCTTTGCTATCTTTCTGTGCTCCTTAATGTGCTTCAAACTCAGGCACTGAAGTGCCTGTAAAGCACTCTGAGGGTGGCCCAGGAACAGGGGGCTGGATAACATTTTCCTAGAACAAAGTGACAAGCTCTGAAAGGCTTACTGCAGGCCATCCAGATCGTCCATGGCCTGTCAGTGGGTAGGTAAGCCTTGAACCTGGGAGTATGGATATTTATGACAACTGGTTCTTATTAGTCTTCTATTTTGGGGGAAAAATCTTCAAAAACTTTCATTCCTCATTTCCCACAAAAGCCAGTCTGGTACAAGAGTTAGGAGTTGTAGACTTCGAGGTAAGATCTACCTCCAGATCTTGGTTCTGCCTCTTCCTAGCAATGTGACCTTGGACAAGTTACTTAAGTTCTCTAAGGCTCAGTTTCCTTATCTGTAAACTGGGAATGATAAAGCACCTACTTCCTAGGGTTGTTGTGTGGATCAAATAAGTTAATACATATAAAGTTCTCGAAGAAGTCTCTACAGGATATGGTAAATTTTGCCTTGTGGTGTAAATTAGATCACAATCATGTGAATGCATCTATGAGCATCTTCCTGGCTTCTAGAATGATAAATAGTCCAGAAAGTCCTGGTCCTTGCCAAAGGTGGGTGGTAGCAGCAATTCTTCCAACAATTTGCTCCTTATCAGCAACATTTGTCATCCTTGTAGTCAGGCTTCCTTTGCTGTTAGAGATTAAAACACAGAGGGAAAAAGTGAGGTTAAAGCATTTTAGCTCGCCTTCAAAAGCCCTGCTGCAAAATGTGGCCTTCCGTGGTTCCAGTCCACTCAAGGTGGCTTGGAAGCCATAAAACTCAACTCTGGCCCTGACCTTAACTAGCTGTGTAGCACAGGACAGACAAATCACATCACTTCTCTGAGCTTTGAGTTCTCAGTCGTAGAATAAATAGCTTGGCCAGAACCCTGTGATTTAGGGCTTCCTAGATCCCAGGGAAACCTGCACACATCTCAGAGAGCTGACGGATGATGGCACCCAGTGTAAAGTTTCATCACACTGCCAACCAGCCCTACTGGCAGTGAAGTCATAGAAGAATAAATAGGAGAGGCAGAGGTACCACTCCATTCTCTACTGAATGGTGTCCAAAGCCTGTGCCCAGATCCAAGGCCTGCTGGGAGGCAGCATAGCTGAGATTCTGTCCAGTCCCAAAGGGGAACTTCCTTCAACTGACATACTATGTGGAAGCAATATATAAGTAAACGAATGTTAAGCACCCTTGACCTGGCATCTAAAGATCTAGGTTCTGGTCTGGCACTTGTAGCTCAGCAGCTAGAGCTCTAGCCACATGCACCAGAGCTGGCGGGTTCAAATCCAGCCTGGGCCTGCCAAACAATGACAACTACAACCAAAAAATAGCCAGGCATTGTGGCGGGCACCTATAGTCCCAGCTACTTGGGAGGGTGAGGCAAGAGAATTACTTAAGCCCAAGAGTTTGAGGTTGCTGTGAGTTCTGACACCAAGGGCGACAAAGTGAGACTCTGTCTCAAAAAAAAAAAAAAAAAAAAGATCTAGGTTAAAATTAAAGCTGTGCTGTCTACCTTTTGGGTGACCTTGAACAAGTTAACCTCTCCCACGGTTTCTCCAAGATTTGTAGTCCCAATTAAGTGAATTTAAGTACATCAAGCACTTAAGATAGCTCCTGGGGCAAATTAAGCTCTTAAGTACCATTAATTACTGCTATGATTGTCAACTTTCAAGTGGTAGCAGCTGAGGTTAAGAGGGAGGCTCCAGGATTGGGTGGGTGGGCAAGAACAAGGGGACTCACCTGGCTTTGGGAAAGGTAACGATGTGGGCTGAGTAGATAAGGCAGGCTGGAGTCTGGTTCTAGCAATTAGCAGTATCCTCTGAGAGCAAAGCAAGCAGCTAGAATGTCTGTGGGAGGGTCTGAAAGGTAGACCAAAGTCATGCAGGAGTCGTGGCTCGCAGCAAAGCCCTGGTCAGGGGGCTGTGGAAAGGCGGACTGGAAGACATGTAGCTGGTTAAGAGCAAGACAGGGTAATTGGACCCCAGCTAATGAGCAGAGTTCTAGTCCTCAGGAGGAAAAGAGAGGTACAGGGGGCTCTACTGAATTATTTTACTGTACTGTGGAATGTTGAATGGAGGTGAGAAGGGGAGAGAAAGCTGTGAAGGGACAAGATGTCACACTCTCAGAGCTCTGCTGTAGCCCAGGAAACAGTCACCAGCCTGGTGGGGCTCAGCCACCCAAAGTTCTTCAAGAGCAGTCATGGCTACCGGTAACTCCAGCCAGGTTAGTGCCCCTTTGCTCTCACCCATGTGCCAGACCACAGGTCTTACCAATGTGATAATCTAGCTAGGTGCAGAATCCTAACACTGTGGGAGGCCAAAGTGGGTGGGGTGCTTGAGCTCAGGAGTTTGAGACCACCCTGAGCAAGTGTGAGACCCTGTCCCTACTAAAAATAGAAAAACTAGCCAGGCATAGTGGCACACACCTGTAGTAGTCCCAGCTGCTTGGGAGGCTGAGGCAAGAGGATTATTCAAGCCCAAGAGTTTGAGGTTGGTCTGAGTTATAATGTCATGGCACTGTACCCAGGGCAACAGAGTGAGACTCTGTCTCAAAACAAGAAACAAAAACAATGTGATAATCTGGTGTCCAGAGATGTAAGAGTGGTGAGTACATGGCAATCTGAGGCGACAAAAGTATGGAGAACATTTCTCAGCACTGACAAAAGCCCGTACTTGGAAGAAGATGACTTTCCTTATCTGCGTAGGATACGCGTAGTTTGTTATTGGAAAAGAGAGCTCCTGGGTTTATCCCAGCTGTCTACTCAGTTTTATAACAACTGCTGAAGCAAAATAAAATGGAAAGGTTGGAGTGTAAGAGTAAATAAAGTGACTTGGCCTGCAGTTTTTGTGGAATTTCCCCAAATAGTTTACCAAATATGAAATTCTTTGGGCTTAAATTGGGATTCTTTTTGTTTCTTTTAATTTAGAAGCAATCCTGTTAATACTTGAACCCTGTTACAAATTGTGTTACCAGAAGTCTGGAAGTTTTATATTTCAAATTTCCTGTCACTTTTTTTTCCTATTCTTTTTTTTTTTTTTTTTTCTTTTTTGCAGTCATGTACTACTGGTATAAGGAAAAAAAAAATCAATACCTGGGATGGATGGCAATTTTTTTCCTATATTTTAAAAACTTTAAATTTTATTCCTTTTTTTTTTTTTTTAAGAGATGAGGTATCTGTCACTAAGGCTAGAATGCAGTGGTGTGATCATAGCTCACTACAGCCTCAAACTATCAGTCAAGTGATCTTCCTGCTCAGCCGCCTGAGCAGCTGGGAGTACAGGTATGGGACATCACACCCAGGTAACAGTTTTTCTGAATTTCAGTTTTTTCTTTTTTTACCTGCTCATAAGATTTTGATTTACTTTAACATCCTTCAGGGTATCATTCAAAGTATCTATTGCTTTCCTATAAATCACTACATTTTGGGGGCTCAGCTTTATTTATTTTTTTGAGACAGAGTCTCACTTTGTTGCCCTTGGTAGAGTGACGTGGCATCACAGTTCACAGCAACCTCAAACTCTTGGGCTTAAGAGATTCTCTTTGCCTCAGCCTCCCAAGTAGCTGGGACCACAGGTGCCCGTCACAACATTATTTTTTGGTTGCAGTTATTGTTTGGCAGGCCCAGGCTGGATTCAAACCCGCCAGCTCTGGTGTATCTGGCTGACACCCTAGCTGCTAAGCTACAGGTGCTGAGCCAGGGCTCAGCTTTCTTTGATCTTATTTATTTATGTAGCTTATAAGCCAAGTATCTACTTAAGGCCCTCCCTTACCTTATCATGTGCCACAGGATTTCATCTACAGCTTGATTTTGAAATAAGTTTCCAAAGGCATTAGCTCTGTCTCCTTACAAGTAAAATTATTAATAGCAGAAATGATCATTTCCTTTTATCTTTTCTAATAGGACATACTTCCAAAAAGTCTCCGGTTTGAAAAATAGGCTTACATCTTCACGGCACTCTACTGAGGGCAATGTAGTGAGACTCTGTCTCAAAAAAAAAGAAAAAAGGATCTAAGAACATGGTTTGGGGAAGAAAGGTAAAGACTATTCCTTTGTGAATTTCATGAAAGCCTGTTTTAAAAATATTGTAGTATCAGGCTGTTATTTTTGGAGGCATGAGGGTTATGTAGGCAAGTAGAGTTTATATTTTAATTCAGCAGTGCATAGATTTAATTTCATTACCTATTAATAGAATACAGAATGTCCTTGGTAGTTATTTTGACTTTGAGTTGGTTTTCTACTTCATCTTTCTTAAATTTAACTGGCCTACCAGCTAGAAAAGATGCCATTATTGCTCTAATTTACTAGTTTCACATTTTCTAAGCTTTTATAAAGGTCTATCTCATAGGTAAATAATGTCCATCAAAATACAACTGTGTAAAACCTGGTTAAATGTCTTGATCTTAACATTTTTAGTGGTCCAACTTTCAGACTTTGTCATTATAAAATGATTCTTTTTTAGTTTTGTTAGAAATAATTTTAGTTAGGAAGTAACTATTGGTAGATTTGGTCTTGGTTCTATCAAGCTTTATTGGTAATGATTAAAAAATGAATGAGGCTAGGTGGCACCTGTGGCTCAAAAGAGTAGGGCGCTGGCCCCATATGCTGGAGGTGGTAGCTTCAATACCTGCCCCAGCCAAAAAATGAAAAAAAAAAAATGAGGCCAGTTGTGGTGGCTCATGCCTGTAATCCTAGCACTCTGGGAGGCCCAGGCAGGTGGACCGCCTGAGCTTATGGCTTCAAGACCAGCCTGAGCAAGACCCAACCTCTAAAATTGCAAGTTGTGTCCATTGCCTGTAACCCCAGATACTCAGGAGGCTAAGGCAAGAGAATCACTTGGGCCTAGGAGTCTGAGGTTGCTGTGAGCTATATGCCATGGCACTCTACCTGGGGCGACAAAGTGAGACTCTGTCTCAAAAGAATGACAGGGCAGCGCCTGTGGCTCAAAGGAGTAGGATGATGGCCCCATATACCAGATGTGGCAGGTTCAAACCTGGTCCTGGCAAAAAAAAAGACAAATATTTTTTTAAAAATTTAAGAGTGGGCTAGGTACCCATAGCTCAGTAAGTAGGGCGCTGGCCACATACACCTGGGCCTGCTGAACAACAATGACAATTGCAACCAAACAAAAAATAGTTAGGTGTTGTGGTGGGCACCTGTAGTCCCAGCTACTTGGGAGGCTGAGGCAGGAGAATCATTTAAGCCCAAGAGTTTATGGTTGTTGTGAGCTGTGACGCCATAGCACTCTACTGAGGGTGACATAGTGAAACTCTTTGTCTAAAAAAAAAAAAATTTTTTTTTCAGTATAGGTAGAGATCATTTGCCTTGAGTCATCATAAAAGTACATTTAAAATAGCATTTCTAGACCAATGGTGAGAATGTGTCAGGAAATAAGAATTATTATTGATTTAATTTGTTGCTCCTGAGGTCTAAGTAAAAAACAGCATAACACATTGTAAAGAAGGCAACTTTAAGTTGCATAAGCACAGAGTGTGCATTCCTATACGTATATAGCGGTCATGCAGTAATATTTTGGGCACCACAAATCTGAGAAAATTGTAAAAGGTGGAATCATAGTAGAGATGCCAAAGAGAGAAAGGCAGAGAAAACACTAAACTAAAAAAAAAAAAAACCTGATGGTATTATTGTTCCCAGTTCAGGGTTGGTAATATGGTAAAAAGATTTTTATTACACACAACCACAAAGCACCAATTAAAGTGTAGAAAAGGGTTCCTTTGCATAATCAAATGCTAGGGAGGGGAATACAATCTCACTAGAAATTACTATAGCAAGTTTCAGCAAAGGACTGCAGAACAATAAGGCCTTGTTAATCCCATACTGGTTTATTCAAAGAGTGTGTAATTCAAAGCAATTGCTGCTCCCCAGGCAGGAATTTACAATTGCTACATTTGTAAGGGAGGATAATATGTCATTCCAAGGGGAAATAAGGTTCTGGAAAGGGCCTCATGGCTGGAGAACTGTATGAGTCCCCAAACAGCTCCAAAGCAGGCCAAGTAAAACAAAATGACAGAGAACTGCCTGTGAAATAAGTCTGTTTCAAACTCGTCTATATTTCCCTTGCTCTCTCCTGCCTTTTTGGTGGATGATAAAATGTCCTCAAATCAAGGCAGAGAAAACTGAAGACCTGGATAAGCTATCACTTACAAGGCACTCCCTCCCAACCCTGCCTGGTCATCCAAAGACATATATGAGGAGAACTACATCGTATATGTATGGGGTATATGTATATTTAATAGATAGTGATGGTGAACGTGGAACATCCTTCCTGGGCATAAAACTTGGGACAAGAAGCAAACATGAGTCAACTGGAAGAGGAGGCACGAATCACAGTGCATTTCAACAATTATAGTCAACAATCTTTCAGAGAACAATTCTTCAGTTTCATGTTGGCATTTTTGTGGAATTAAATGTGAACAGCTTAAAATTATGTGATTTTTTAAAACTCAGATTTAATTCCGATAACTGATGGATTATGCTTCCAGGGACACCAAGCTGTCAGTCTCCCAACAATATATTGCAAGGTCATGGTGAACTGCTAGTTCCTGTGGACTAGCTAAGAAAGTAAAAACTTGGCTCAGCGCCTATAGCTCAACCGGCTAAGGCGCCAGCCACGTACACCTAAGGTGGCGGGTTCGAATCCCCAGCCCGGACCCGCCAAACAACAATGACAGCTGCAACCAAAAAATAGCCGGGCGTTGTGGCGGGCGCCCGTGGTCCCAGCTACTTGGGAGGCGGAGGCAAGAGACTC
>CAUYTI010105243.1:0-10843 GCA_963575145.1 Galago senegalensis | reverse complement strand
TGTGGTCCCAGCTACTTGGGAGGCGGAGGCAAGAGACTCGCTTGAGCCCAGGAGTTGGAGGTTGCTGTGAGCTGTAATGCCACAGCACTCTACCCAGGGGGACAGCTTGAGGCTCTGTCTCAAAAAAAAAAAAAAATTATTTTTGAAAGAAGTTCAAAGTGGAATAAGTATATTCTTTTCTATAAATTTTTTTTTGTCATTGTAATTTAAGTTTGTTACAGCAGTTTAACTACAGGTTAAAGTGTGCCATGAGATAAAAAAGGTTGAAAAACATTGTATTAGATCAAATAATTAATTTCTTCCACCAAAAGGAATGCACTATCAAGTTTGAGCATGAATGAGAAAATGTTAACACAACTCAGTTTTTACCTTTTTACATACATGCTTTGCTAGATTTTTTGTTAAGCAAAGAATACCTACATTGTGGCTAGGCATGATGGATTGTAATCCTAGCCCACTGAGAGGCCAGATAGATGGATTGCCTAAGCTCACATGTTCAAGACCACCCTAAGCCAGAGCAAGACCTTGTCTCTAAAAATAGGCAGGCGTTGTGGTGGGCACCTATAGTCCCAGCTACTTGGGAAGCTAAGGCAAGAGTTTGAGGTTATTGTGAGCTATGACACCACAGCATTCTATGCAGTGAAACAAAGTGAGACTCTGTCACAAAAAAGATAATAAAGCAAAAAATGCCTACACTGCCTGCTACATATATATTTTTCTGTAGAAGTATTTCATTTCCATTATTCAGATTACAAAAATTCTTTATCCTTAGATTATCTATCAATAAGATTTACAACTATATTCCACATTAAAAGAACCGTTGCTATTATCTGCCAATTGTTTTTCTCTAGCATCAGTCAACGGACTATGAAAAAATAATTTTAATGCTCTTTTTCAAAAGTTAACAACCTTGACAGCGCCTGTGGCCCAGTGAGTAGGGTGCTGGCCCCATATACCGAGGGTGGCGGGTTCAAACCCAGCCCCAGCCAAACTGCAACAAAAACATAATCAGGCGTTGTGGCAGGCACCTGTAGTCCCAGCTACCCTGGAGGCTAAGGCAAGAGAATCGCCTAAGCCCAAGAGCTGAAGGTTGCTGTGAGTTGTGATGCCAGGGCACTACAAAGGGCAACAAAGTGAGACTCTGTCTCAGAAAAAAAAAAGTTAACAACCAAAACTATAAAATTTGTCTTTTTGCCCTAATTCTTCTTTATAGCCCTATTAACATCAAATCTAAAGCAGTCCCCATATGGATCCACAGACAGTACTGTTATTATTAGAAAAAGTGGCTATAGTTTTCCTTATCCAGGTATACTAATGAGTTTCCATAGGTAATAAAGGTCTGCTAGCTGATCCCAGCTAGCAGCCATTTGTATTGTACAGCAAAGTAGATACCTTCTTCACATCAGCTATCCGTTCCTTCTTAGAGGCTGGCTTCTCTTTGGCTTCTGGAAGGACTGGCTGAGATTTGGAACCTGCTGATTCACTCTCAGATTCCGATTGACTCTCAGAAGACTCAGAACTGCTATTCGATTCGCTGCCATGGCCACTTCCTGGGTCACTGCCCTGCTCACTTTCCGACGGACTGCCTGAGTCTGAACCTGAAGCTTCTTCAGAGGCTGAATGACTTAAATTTTAAGAGAGAAAGACAGATTTTACAACATTTAAGAACTACCACATGAATCTGCTTTGAAAAGAAATCCTCATGGTAATTTGTCATCCAATAGTAATTTTGTTAACGTAAGCCCCAAAACTCCAAATTCACTGTTACATTCTTATGCTGCAAGTAACACTATTTAGTACCACGCCTAACACTCCTAATAGCTACCATTTTCTGAGTGTTTATTTATGTGATGCCAAATACCAGTTTATTTACATAGATTAGCTCTTTATTACAAAAACTCTGAGGGTGGATATTATTGTCTCCTTGATTCAGATAAGGTAAAACTGAAGCTCAGAAGTATTTAACTAGCTGACACAGTAACACTTGAAACTAGGTAGAGCTGAATCCACTAACTTACTGGTTTAGTGTCACTCCCCCCAGAAAAACCTGAAACAAAACACAAGACAAAAACCAAACCATGTTACCCAAACTGGAAGAATTGCAATCTGGTTGCAATTATTCAATCAGTGGTTCTAACAGGTACAAATTACACTCATCTGGGGAGCATTATAAAAATATATACACATTAACCATAATCCAGAAGTCCTGCTTTGCAATCTCTTGGGTAAATTCCAGACATGGAAGATTTAACAGAAAACAAGAATAGAAAGGGCTCTACTCTAATTCTAATGGGAACACCTAATCAAATACACACTGCTCTTGACCTCCATACACAACCCCCTCCCACTCCAGTCATCCCTCAGGGAAGAGCAATCTAAGAGATAGGCAACAACTGAAGACACAAAACACAAACTATGAAGACTGAGGGATGACAGATATAACCAGAGAAGGCAATATACCCTACCTTCCCAATAGTGGAAAAGCAATGAGGGGCATGCTGGTAGGAGGGATGATACTTTAAAGCAAAAAGACCAAAAGTTGTTGGACTCCACAGCAAAACCAGGGGACATCTCATTTAACTCTTTTGCTTCAAAACTATCTTTTCACTGTGAGGATGGGACAGGGGGACAGAACAAAGAAGCAAGGAGCAACCCAGAACCTCCAGAGTCTACAGTAACATTAGCTTAACAAAAAGGCCCTTGAGTTCAACAAGGAGGAGATCAAAGATGCAGTATGAAGCCTGAAAAGGGAGGGAGGGTTCATATTTACCATCACTATCTTCCAAACTAGAACTGAGGTTGTATCACATGACAAGTGTCTGCAAAATGAACAGGGAAATACACTGGAAACTGGTAGTGACCAAATATCATGCGATCCCTAAGAAAGCAGGGAGAAAAAATGGGAGGGGGGGAGGTGTCTCTACCTTAGGAGGGGGACAAAGACAAAAAAAATGTGATTACCTGATCACCTTATAGTATCAGGCATTATGAAGTACTTTATACGTACACTTTGCTTATTCCCCATAACAACCATATTAGGTATTATTATCCCCATATGGAGGATGAAAAAACCAGTAAGTTATAGCAAACACAGCCAGTGACAAAACTAAAAAGCGAAAGGGTCAGGGAAGAGGGGGAAGGCAGGGATCCCAATCCATACCTGGCTTTTCTAAAGCCTAATCATACTACCTCTGTTTTACCACAGGTCAAAACCTTAAAAGTTATTAATCTTAATCCTCTCATACACAGTCCACTGTTCCCAAACAGGCAGGCATCCCCATAATAAGTGACTCAACACATTCAAGCCTCCTTATTGTTACTGACTCACACCATTGCTCAGTCCAGGATGACTAGTCCAGCTAAGCATCTGAGTCACTCTACACCTGTGACCAAACAAAAGGTAGTTACCAGGCAATAGAAAAGAAGAAAGGCTGCATAATAACACTTCAAAAGGACAGGCTCTGGCATCCAAGGCTTGGGTTTCACTCCTAGACCACCTCAGGCCTGTGCCATTTTTCTGTGACATCTACTGTAGGGTCCTCAGAGTATCAAATGACAGCTATGAAAGCTGCACACTATAGATGCCAAAGCTTTATCCAAACAGCAAATATCTGAGAATGTCGCATCCAAACTCAGATTTACCTTCTAACACAAAGTTCTTCCTAGCTAACGCTCACTGTTTCAACAAGGTTGGAGTGCAGTGGCATGATTATAGTTCAGCAGAAACCTAAAATTCCTGGGCTCAAGCGACCCTGCCACCTCAGTCTCCTGAGTAGCTGGGGCTAAAAGGTGCCACCACACATGCCTGGCTAAGTTTTTAGGTTGTTCTTGTTCTTTTTTTTTTTTTTTTTTTTGTAGAATGGGGTCTCACTATGAGCCCAGGCTAGTCTCCTGGCCTCAATCTATCCTCCTACTTCTGCCTTCCAAAGTGCTGGAGTCACAGGTGTGAGCCACCATGCCTAACCTGTACATACTTTTTTGTGTAGCTATGTTTATATGGGTAGGAAAGAAATCCCTAGATATTTGATGAGGTATACAATAATACCTGTTAGGTTAAAAATATGGTCATATCTATCAGCACAGGTATGTGTAAATGCATTTTAATCACCAAACTTCCAGCAGTGGTTTATTCTGTAGGATGAGTTGTTTGTAGTATACTTGTCAATTCCACAGGTTGCATAATTTAAAAAAGAGTAATTATGAAAACCAAATCCAAGAAAAGATAAAAAACAAATTCACACTTGTTTTTACCTCTAGGCCAGGGGCGACTAACTTTTTTTTCCTCTGCTGAACATTAGAAGAGTAAGAGTTGTTTCGGTTTACACATTAAATACACAAACACTAACAAAAGCAGACCCTCAGTCTGCAGGGCACCAGCCACATACATACACCTAGGGTGGGCAGGTTCAAACCTGGCCTGGGCCTGCTGAGCAACAGTGACAACTACAACCAAAAAAAAAAAAAAAAACAGCCAGGTATTGTGATGAGCACCTGTAGTCCCAGCTACTTCGGAGGCTGAGGCAAGTGAATTGCTTAAGCCCAAGAGTTTGTGGTTGCTGTGAGCTGTGACGCCATAGCACTCTACCAAGGACAACACAGTGAGACTGTCTCAAAAAAAAAAAAAAATGAAAATACCTCCACATTTAGGGCAGGTATTCCTAAGGAATACTTAGGACAATTCCTAAGAGATGTCAATTTGCTATTAGTAACTAATTGAGGCCAGGAGCAGTGGCTCACACTCATAACCCTATCACTCTGGGAGGCCAAACTGGGAGGATCCCTTGAGCTCAAGAGTTCAAGATCAGCCTGAGCAAGAACAAGACCCTCCTCTTTACTATAAATAGAAAAATGAGCTAGAATCATGATGGGAGCCTGTAGTCCCAGCTACTCAGAAAGCTGTTCAAGCAGGAGGATCGCTTGAACACAGGAGCTTGAGGTTGCTGTGAGGTAGCCTGAAGCCATGGCACTCTACCCTGGGGCAACACAGTGAGATTCTCACAAGGAAAAAAAAAATAAATTACAAGTATAATAGTAAAAGCCACAATACTAAACTATAGCTTTCATGCTGGTTTATAGTAGTAGAGGATATAGAAAGCTCACAAAACTGAGTGAGGAGTCCTTTAAACTTTCACCTAAATACTAAAGTAATAAAATTACCTGATTTCTAAGGGGTTAATAACTATCAGGTGATTATGTAAGTTTCAGAAATGATTATCAATTATGTATAGCTTCCTCACAGAAAAACAAGTTTATCTCAAAAAATTACTCAAAATCCAAGTTGCAAAAAAGTTTTATAATTGATTTAACAAATAATTACTAGGGAAATACAATATAAAATAAAGAAAAGGAACTCAAGTCAAAATGGGGATTTTAGATTCCAAAAAGAATACTTATGTTATTGTTAAATTTTAAGCCTTTTTGATTTTGTGAAAGCAAAAAGTGGAAACCTAGTAAACACATGTATATGTAAAAATTTTTTTTAAAAAGGAATACTTATAAGAAGAGTTTAATACTTCCTTACACTCGTGGATAAAAAGGATTTGCTGTCCTTTCAAAATCCTTTCTGAAGTAGGTAAAAATAGAATGATTAAATATTTCTCACTATTGGACTTTGAAAACAAGCACCATTAATACCTATTGTTCCATTTTTTCAATTTTTAATGGCCATTTCCCAAATAACCACAAGGGGGCAGCCCAGCAACATTCCACTTAAAAGGAATGAGACTGGGTTCTCTGCCTGAGAGCCACCATTTCACTTTAGCATTGTTTATTTTCCTAACAACTTACAAAATGGCTGACCTGCTTGGCAGAACTTAAGTGTTTTTGTTGATGAAAGCGAAATCTGGCAAAAAATGCAAAGCAATCTATACCAGAACTCCATAAAACTAAATTCCAGACGAAGTTTCTATCAATGATAAGAACAGCTAATATTTGTGGAGCACTTACATGTCAAGTATATGCAAAAATTCTCCTAATCGTTACAATAACCCTACAAAGAAGACAAAGCCCAATTGTGTGTGTCACCCCACAGTTTAAATTAAAGAATCCAAGCTACTGAACTCTACACAGTATTGCTGCCCTTGTCACACCTACATTCTTCAGTTGAACAGATAATTAAACATGGTTTATGCATAACTAGTCCTTCAGTCACTTCTCTGTGTCTTAAGAGGATGGAAAGGCAAAGATTAACAAATTTCAAAAAATACTGGATGCAGTTCTTTAACATCTCCTTCACCTCAAGTTCAAGTCCTATGATTTGGAGAATAAGCTATATATATATATATATTTTTTTTGAGACAGAGTCACCTTTAGTAGAGTGGCTCAGTGAGAAGAATAAGCTATATTATTACAAATAAGGTTAAAAGACAAGTAATAGACTGGGGAAAGAAATTTCAATGGACACATAACAAAGAAATATACTTACAATATAAGAATTACATATCAAAAATCCAATTGAAAACTAGGCAAAGAAAATGGACATGTGATTACATAAAATAAACTGAAATGGCCAATATACTTACAAAAAGATAACTACACTTCACTAATTTGGGGAATGTTTATTACAACAGGGTATTTTACACTCACCTGCTTTGTGGAAATTAAAAATCTAACATTAAGTGATGTTAAGAAAGTAAAGGAAAAGAGTACTCATACACAGTTATCACAAAGTAATCAGTAGAGGTCTGGCCCTTAAAATTCCTTACAGTTCCATTTGTGGGTACACGACCTAGACAAATTGTCGAACAGGACGTGGCAAGTATAAGAATGTTCAGGGCTCTGCTCAAAAGATCACACACACAAAAAAAATAATCTACATATCCAGGTATGAAAATGTAAAAAAGGTAAAATGCACTATGCAATTAAATGCACCAGCTAGATTAAGGCTGAGTTAGAGCTATACATTTTCAACACAACAATTTCAACAAGTATATTTTTAAAACACAAAATATTACATTGAACATATACTTTTTTTTTTTTTTTTTTGCAGTTTTTTGCTGGGGCTGGGTTTGAACCCACCACCTCCGGCATATGGGGCCGGCATCCTACTCCTTTGAGCCACAGGCACCACCCTTTTTTTTAAGAGACAGCCTCACTTCTATCACCCTCAGTCGAGTGCTGTAGCATCATAGCTCACAGCAACCTCCAACTCCTGGGCCTAGGAGATTCTCTTGCCTCAGCCTCCTGAGTAGCTGGGACTACAGGTGCCCACCACAATGCCCAGCTAACATACATTTTTTAAATGCCAACTTTTTATATGCCAAGTTCATAAAATGGTATGTCTAACATATGTTATTTGTTTATTTATTTATTGGTAGAGTGCTATGGCGTCTTAGCTCACAGCAACCTCAAACTCTTGGGGCTGAAGAGATCCTCTCGCCTCAACCTCCCAAGTGCCTGAGGCACCAGCCACAATAGAAAAAACTTGCCAGGCATTCGCCTGTCCTCCCAGCTGCCTGTCCTCCCAGCTACTTGGGAGGCTGAGGCAAGAGGTTTGCTCAAGCCCTAGAGTTTGAGGTTGCTGCTACCACACTCCACCCAGGGTGTCAGAGTAAGACCGTGTCTCAAATAAATAAATAAATAAATATATTCTTTGAGTCTTTCTAAATTCTCCTCCAAAAGGAGATGTTTCTAACACTGCATAATTAATCTGTTTTAGGGAGCAGAACCTTCCCAAGATGCAGCACTTCTTCCAGAAGTTACTCTAACACTGATTAACATACTATGGACCCGCTTTCTAATGTTAAATAAAAATTATGGAAGATCTGATTTGGCCTGACCTTCTATGCCCCAAATGACCAAACCAAAATGGAGTAAGGCATGCTAAACTTCCAAACTTTTTATCTTAGCTTCAGGGAAGATGGTTTAACTAATTTGCTTTTTCTGTATTAGGCTGTTTCCTTATTCCTAGATCAAACTGCCTTATAAAACTCAACTGTTCTATTTTTAATAAATGGAGTGCTCCCCTATTTATTAAACGCTAATAAAATCCAATTAAATCTTTAAACTCAATTGTGTTTTGACACCAGAGAAAGGTACATGTAGAAGAAAAAGCACACACAATATGCTACTTAAAATTTCAGAGGATGCAAAGGCTAAATTCTATCAGCACCTGCCAGATTAAGAAATCCAGGGGTAAAGAGGGAAAAAAATATCTACCTTCAGTAAGCATGTTTCTAAAATTCACAGCTGCAAGGCCATGAGCGGTGGCTCTCTCCTGTTATCCTAACACTGAGAGGATAGCTTGAGCCCTAGAGTTCAAGACCAGCCTGAACAAGAGCAAGACCCATCTCTACAGAAAAAAAAAAACTTGAAACTTAGATGGGAGTGGTGGCATATACCCACAGTCACGGCTACTTAGAAAACAGAGGCAGGACTGCTCAAGCCCAGGAGCTGGAGACTACAGTGAGCTGTGATGATAACCATGGCACTCTAGCCCAGGTTCAAGACCAAGATCCTATCTCTAAATAAATGGGGGGAAAAAAATACACAAATAGAGGTGGCAGTTGTCACCTTAGCTTTGTCATGCTACTTCTGCTCCCCAATAACTGTAGTTGATGAAGCACCGAACAACTGACACTCAGGTTTATATATCATTAGGGGAAAATGTTAGTAATACAAGTACAAACTGGATAAAGCATTTCCCAAATACCTGCCTAACCAGGTTCTGTCTATGAACTATATACAAAGAAAGTTTTCTACTCAAGTAAAAACAAAGGCTTTGTAAACCAAGCTCTGAAAAGCAGTTATAAGGGGTAAAGTTCTCACTAGAATTGTTGATCAAGGAATGAATGTACTTATATCCACTTAGAATAAAGCCCTAAGGATACAGGCACCAGTTTGACCAGGAGTTCCTTTCCGCCCTGTGATGTGTTAGGTGTTTCCTCTTTAGCTAACTTTTAGACTATAATCTTTTGAGACAGAGCCTCAAGCTGTCCCCCTGGGTAGAGTACTGTGGCATCACAGTTCACAGCAACCTCCAACTCCTGGGCTCAAGCAAGTCTCCTGCCAAGTAGCTGGGACCATAGGCATCTGCCACAACACCCACTTATTTTTTGGTTTCAGCCATTATTATTTGGCAGGCCCGGGCTGGATTCGATTCCGCCACCTTAGGTGTATGTGGCTGGTGCCTTAGCCACTTGAGCCACAGGCGCCGAGCCTAGACTATAATCTTTATCTTTTTTAATTAATTTATTTCCAGTTAATGTGAGGATACAACCAACCAGGTCAAAATATTTGATTTTGTTAGACAGAGTCCCTCTTGTGGTTATCTCCCACACAAAATGTGCAAACACCCCCACCCCGTGTCCATTCAGTGAGAGTACCCTAACCCTCTCCCCCTTCACCCCACTCATTACCCTTCCCCCCCAACCCGAATTGAAATGAGTTTTTCTCCTATGTGGGCATGCATGAGATCATCTACTGGCTTCCTATTAGTATTGAGTACATTGGATAATTGCTTTCTTAATCTTTTTTTTTTTTTTGAGACAGAGTCTCAGTGTGTCACCCTTGGTAGAGTACCATGGCATCACAGCTCACAGCAACCTCTTCGGCCTAAGAGATTTTCTTACCTCAGCCTTGCAAGTAGCTGGGACTACAGGCGCCCAACACCCCGTCATTTTTTGTTGCAGTTGTCACTGTTGTTTAGCTGGCCCAGGCCGGGTTCGAACCTGCCAGCCTTGGTGTATGTGGCTGGTACCATATAACCGCTGTGCTACAGGCGCCAAGCCTGCTTTCCTAATCTTTATACTTTTGTAAGATAGGTGGTGCTTTCAGCAACCCCCAAAGTTCAAAGGAGATCAAAAAGGCCGATTACCAATACTAATGTAAATATGAAACCCATGCCCATAGGAAGTAAGAGGGGTCTCTGGATCAGGCTACAGAAAAGAAACAGCAAGGCTTCAACTTTCTTAATAACAACCAACATTCACTGAGGCAAGCAGTTCACTAAATCCTACAGACCAGTTTCTCAGTCAGGGGATTACTGCCGATTAGAGCTGGGCAATTCTTTTCTTTCATTATGAGGAGCTGTCCTGTACACTACGGGGTGTTGAGCAGCATCCCTGGTCCCCCATCCCCAGCATTACCAGCAAAAATGTCCAAGAGGCTGTGGGAGTGTGTAAAACTGCTCCAAGTTGAAAACCACTGCCTTAGAAGGATTAATTTATTTAATTTTTATTTATTCCCTAAAAGGTAAGTTCTGTACTATACTCTTACTCTATTTTAAAAGATGAAGAGGCTCGGCGCCTGTGGCTCAAGTGGCTAGAGCGCCAGCCACATACATATACCTAGGGCGCCAGCCACATATACCTAGGGTGACGGGTTTGAATCCGGCCCAGGCCCATGGGACAGCAATGACGGCTGCAACCAAAAAGGGCCGGGCGTTGTGGCGGGCACCTGTAGTCCCAGCTGCTTGGGAGGCTGAGGCGGGAAGCTCGCTTGAGCCAGGAGTTGAAGGTTGCTGTGGGCTGTGATGCTATGGCACTCTACCCAGGGTGACAGCTTGAGGCTCCGTCTCAAAAAAAAAAAAAAAAAAGATGAAGAAACCGGCTCAGAGGCTCCTGCTACCACTGACCCTTGTTGCCAGACTTTTAGTACAATAATCAATTGAAGTGGTTGTTTAACATGCAGATTCTTTTAGGCACAATCCCAGGATGACTGAAGTTTTGAACTTCTTTTTTTTTTTTTTTTTTTTTTGAGACATAGCCTCAAGCTGTCCCCCTGGGTAGAGTGCCATGGCATTACAGCTCACAGCAACCTCCAACTCCTGGGCTCAAGCGAGTCTCTTGCCTCCGCCTCCCAAGTAGCTGGGACCACAGGCGCCCGCCACAACGCCCGGCTATTT